>JARHVA010000722.1:2050000-2367500 GCA_037957365.1 Torreya grandis | reverse complement strand
ATGGATCTTCAATTGATCCATGTCAGTCATGACACTATGTATTGGTTGTTTATTGATTTAAAATTGAATAAAGAGTTCACGTATATCTAAATCATCATTGACAATCTCAATATCATCAACTATAATAATATGAGGTGGTGTTGATCTGCCTATAAATGTAATAATAATGACATTTATTGGATGTCCATATATCGAAGGAGGAGAATGTGCATTGTACACATGGTGTAACTATGAATTATTTGTAATTTATATTATTCCATGATTTGGAAATAGATTATTTAAAAAAATTAAACTTTGAATTTTCATTTTATTGTAGCTTGGCCTCCTTTGTGGGTGTGCTTAACTGAATAGTATTATCATCAATAATATATTGTATCTATACCTTAGATGGTAAAACTTATTTATATAACACCTAATACATCAATAGTAGTCATAATATGTATTTTTGTTGAATCCATTATGTTTAGGTTTAGTCATATCAACCTCTAATGGTGGAGAGAGAGAGAGAGAGAGAGAGAGAGAGAGAGAGAGAGAGAGAGAGGAGAGAGAGAGAGAGAGAGAGAGAGAGAGAGAGAGAGAGAGAGAGAGAGAGAGAGAGAGAGAGAGAGAGAGACGAGGTTGTAGTTAAGTATTTTCTGTAACAAGACATGAAGGTTGTTGTAAATTTAAGAATTGCCACTTCATTGGAGGTATCAATTGAATCTTATTTATTGGTTATGATACTGCATTGAATAAATTTTAGCTTCAATATTTCCTTAATTATATTTGACCTTGTAGTTTGGTTTTATTTGAAATTTATAATTTGAAGTAGATATAACTTTTCATTCATACTTAAGCTTATTCAAAGCTATGAACTTGACTTCTCATTCTTTGAATGTATGGCATAAGTCATCAAAATATTTTAATTTTTTGAACATGATAGAATCATGGGGTGGTGATATCAAACTTTGTGTGAATATATATCATAAATCATTGACTACCATATACTTTTTCATCTTATCTAACATAGTTTTCTCATTTCACCCTTACTTGAATTTATAAATTTGCACATAAGATATTTTTTTCACTAATGTTTATAGATATGTGTGATATAACCTAATTTTATAAAAGGTTGAATATTTTAAATGATTTTATTGGAATATAATAGAACCATGATAGAGCATACTCTTTGAGGCTTCTTGGAGATAACTTGATTAATAATTTTCTATTGTATGGAGAATCCAAGCATGCATCATAGAATGATCATATATGTCATTCAAGATGAAATTTAAATTTATAAATTAGTAGATTAGGAGATAAAAATCCAACTGGTAATCGGTAAGATGGTATTTTAGGTGTTAAATATTATGAAGCAAAGTATGTGAATCCATTGAATGACTATCTCTAGAGACACCTTACTCTAATTGTAACATATTAGAATATAGTACTATAATAGTTTGATCAAGTTAGAGTGAATTAGTTTAGGTTGATGATGAACCATGTGTAGTAATAAAAGGAGGTGTATATTATGCCTATGTAGAAATAAACATATTAATCTATTGTAAACCTTGTAAATCCTACATACCTAGGGATGATGTCACATATGTAGCTAGAGGTGTCGATATAAGAATAAAATAAATATTAGTAACTAGGAAAACTGAAGTTTAAGTATGAATAAATCTAAAATTAAAATCTTGTTTTTATTATTGAAATGATGCAATATTATCTAGATGTGGAATCTTATATGCTAAGAACAATTAGACAACCCTATCCACATGTTTGGGATTTTGGAGATGTAATTTTTTGGAAATTAGATAACTCTTTAAATAATTAATTCATCTCATTGGGATCAATTCTATTAACACCCTTAAAATTATATTTATTATCATGTTTATTTTATTTAGCTTGAGTATCATGTTCAACATTAGTTTTGATATGTACATAACTTTGAATAGTTGCATTACCATATTGATAAAAAGATCTATAGTATCCATGCTATAAGAGAACAAAATAGTATTAATATTATTTATAGGAAATAAAATTAATATATAAATGTGACCTATATGAATAGATTAATTAATATTATTGAGTGGCATTATAGGAAATCATGCAACTTTTTAAAAGGCAATATAAAATGGGTGTAACTTGAAATGGTATGCTTGATTTTATAGGCACTTAGATAAACTAATCTCAATCATAAATAGTAAAAAAGGCTCAAATGGGAAATAAATATGGAGGATTCCATAATCTTCTATCAGCACTATCCCATATCTAGGGTACATTGAGAGTATATTCTTGGGGTTAATCACTTACCAATGCATTATAAAAATAAATAATTGAATATTTCTTATGGTTGAAAATAAAAACCCTATGGATTTTTGATATATCATGAGGTATATGGAGACTAAAATATATTTATAATGTTATCTAATGGATTAAGTATTATAGAACTACTCCTCACACCATGTCTCAATAATTTTCCTAGAATGAGAGCTCATATGGATTTATAATTACCATAACATAGTTTAACAAAAGTAATAAAAATAAATTGAAATTAAAATAGAAATATGAAGAAAATATTTTTGTGTATGGAAATAAAAAATGTGAAATACTAGGACAAAATTATAAAAGGTAAATTCTTGAAAATATACATATTCACCAATTTGTTTTACCTTATTTTTAATAAAACATATGAAATGTTGTATAATACGTATAAAACCTAGAATATATTTTCATATTTTAATTGTAAATTATAATCCATTGAAATGGAAATTAAAATTGACAATTGGAATACACTAAAAATATTAATTACAACTAACAATAAGATACTTAGATTTTATAATTATTTGTTGACTATATCTAATATCTGACAATGAGAAATAGGAAATTCCAAGATTATGATTGTTTAAGGTCAAAAGTATGGTTTGAAGATGTTTTTTGACATGTACACACGCTTTGGATAACAAAAAAGGTTGGTCACATCCTTTGATTGTGGACTTGTTCACATTACTATGAAAAAATAATGACTATTCCATCTTTTGTGCTTGTGTCTACTATGTGGGCTAAGATGTTCCAATTTTATTTATGCCACATGAATATTTTTGTTTTCCTTCTCTTTGATTTGGAAACTCTAGGTGTATTGTGAGAGATAAAAACCTACAAAATGAGGGGGATTTTAATGCATTGAGATAACTCCAATCACCACCTTGATGATTAACTACTACCTAAATTTCTAGATACTTTAAAGAGTGAATCAAGCCACATGTAGTTCTCCCACCTAGAGTGAATATGAAATTGTGCACCTTGACTATATGTACATAGATATAAATTTACATTTGATGCTTGATAATGATAATACTTCAATTTATTTAAAATGATATAGACTTAACTTATGAATGCTCTTTATGAATGATCTTGAATTTGAGAAGAATATGGAAGATTTTCTCATTGTGAAATAGTGTATAAGTGCTCAATACATAGTACCAAACTAAGAATAATGAATGATTTTTTATTTTTATTTATAGTGAAACCTTTTGAAAATTTTATTTATAAAACCTTGTAAAAATGTGCAAAAACACCCAAAATATTATTTTGAAGTTGAAAAGTAATCATTAATTATTATGGGGATGAGGCCACACTAGGTAGATAGGTCTATATAAGTGTACATGTCTACCTAAAGTAGATATATCCTAAAGTATTAGGGAATATAATATGGCAAGTAGTTTGAGTGATATAGAGAGATTTGAGCATTGACTTATAAATTCTAAGTGTAGTGGCAAAAAATTGAGGGTTCAAGCCCTTATATAGATAAAAAATTAGAGTAATGATGAACACAAGTCATGTATTTAGGTTTAAGTCAAGTGATTTAAGATATGTCAAGATTTAACATCGTTAGGTACCTATGACTAGATTTAGGTATCTACATTAGGTCAGTTATGACTAGAGATATTTATCAAAATTAACATAATCTACGTGTGTATAGATGGATCAAACTAAAGGTTTAAAAAAGTCTTTATAGGATATTTAGTAGGTTTGAAATAAATGGTTAGGTTCCTATAGGTGTATATCAATAGAATAGAAGAGTTAACTAATAATATAGTAGGTAAGTGTGAGTGAATGTTATATTAGGACATTCTTTATGCGTTCAAGTCATGCATGGTAAATGTTTGTCAATCTTATCACTATCAAGTACCAAGTACCAATTTTAGTGTTTATAAATATCCCTCTTTTATTCCAGTAATGGAATTATTAGAGTAAAAGGATAAAATGTACATGAGTGTGTAGAATTTTTTTTGTCTTTGGTATGAAGATCAATCTGTGTAGGTCACTCAATAGAAAAACCTACAATCATGTGTAGTCAATGTCCATAGATTGACAATTTTAATGTGAAACTAATTTTTTGAAAATTTGAAATAACAAAGGTAAGAGTACAACTATGTGCTAGTGAAAACCATGTTTCCCTTGGAACTTATTAGATATTTTTTATGAATGTTTTAAACACACCCTTGGGGAATTTATTAGATCAAATCCATCTCATTTTATGACCACCAGGGGTAGTCAAAAACACACATTATAGTATTTGAATCTCATATGTAGTTTTATTGGGATAGTTTGGTAGAGTGACAGAGGTTAGCATGATAAGATAAATACTTCTTGCATTTAAACTCAAATATCATATATTTTGGATTGATATATTCATTTTCTAAAGATGTATCTAAGCTAAATGTGACTCCTAAAAAATATATAAAAGGAGGGAAATCATATGGTAAATAATAAATTCATTTATCACTCTATAGAGATGTTTGTTTATTATATTGATCACCATTTAAGTTTCAAATATACTTTCACCAATGTTTATTTAGTTTAGAATATACTCAAAATAAAATAAATAAATAAAATATTCATGTTTTACCATGGACATGTATAGAAGGATTAGAGACAGTTATCCTTTATTGTGAATAGTTTGAAGTTTATTTTAGACAATTTGACCTTTTAAAATTAAATTTATTTATAATGGTAATGACAAACAATAGGCTGAGCCCACATATGGATAAATGGCTTAGAGTAATGGTGAAAAAAAATTCATGTGTTTTTTACAAGTCATGTGGTTTGGAATGTGTATGAAATTGATAGAGTAAAGGAGAGAGAATTGAACCTAAGAGTATACAACACACTTTGTATTTGAGAGGATACTTCAATTGTGTAAGGTAGTCAAATTTAGTAAACCATAGAATAGTTGATGAAGTATTCATTTTGTTCATTTGAAATTTGAAAAATATTATCTTTGAATATTGGAAAATTGAAAAGAGAATAAGGAAGAAGTATACCTATACGTAGGTGAAACCAAATTTTCCTCATAACATGTAACTGATGATTG
This sequence comes from Torreya grandis, assembly GCA_037957365.1. Taxonomy (NCBI): domain Eukaryota; kingdom Viridiplantae; phylum Streptophyta; class Pinopsida; order Cupressales; family Taxaceae; genus Torreya; species Torreya grandis. Next base: position 2,362,144 of record JARHVA010000722.1, on the reverse strand, counting down.
AAAATTGTGCCTCCTTGTTGAGACACTTTGAGAATGTGAACTAATGGTAAATTGATAATGATAAAATACAAACTTTGAATAACTAATCAAGATCTAAAGTTTTAAGGATGAATTATTAAAAATCTCATGAATATGTAAAAACACCCAATGTATTAATCCTAAAACATGGATCCATGATAGGTTTAATAGAAGTGATGCCAAGGTCATGGAGTGGCAATATACTTGAATGTAAATCACCCAAATAGATTCCAATCACATTGTTACATAAAAATATATATTATAAATTTACATGATCAAAAGATAATGAATAATATTAATTCCCCCATAATGACCACATTTCTCATAGACTTTACTTTGAAATTATTATTTTATTTAAAAATTTGAATTTTGCAAATTTGTAAAACAAAATCAATCTTTGAAAAATTATACTTTGTATCCTTGAAAATTTCATTCTATGCCAAATCTATTCATGAAAATTTGAATATCTAAGACAAGCCCACTGTGATGACTCCATTTTAAGATGAGGTATGTGACTTGCAAGTCACTCATCTCAAAATAATATTTAATTTCATCATGTGTTAAAAATAGATTCATGTAGTATAATGGTAACATGTTGGAGAGTATTCAACATATAATTTAAATTATCATTTGAATCATGTATGTAATATATTGAATTTGGGATAGGCAAGTGTCATGTATAGATAAATATAGTATTGAATCACACAATAATGTAAACATATTAAAAGTGTAAGATATGTATCATGACACTGCTAATAAATATTAAGAAACACATCACAAAATATTATCATGCAATGGTATATGATAAGTCTGAGGGATACATACAAATGACATGCTTAAATCTCTCACAAGCAAAGGTTACACATGTAGGGCTAAGGGACACAAGCAATAGACATGTTAAAATGTTGCATAAATAAGTAAAATTACATAGAGATGTTCAATAAATTTTCACAAAAGGGCCAATGGGTCACAAAAAATAATAAATCAATATTAATTTTATTATGAAAGAAAGTAAACAATATTGAAGGAGTATAGAACAAGTGAAAACTAGTCTACTCGTTTCCTATGTACCAATGTCATAATATATAAATGTATCATATCTAATAGCACAAAATAACATATGAGTGATTTATCAAGAAAAATTTAAGTTAATTTGATATCATATATAGATATAAAATGTTATAGTGTAACATGTAAAAGAAAATTCCTTAACATAAGCATGGCCACTAGGTAAAAGGGAGTCTAACATCTTAGAATGCATATAAGATGTATGTCTTGCATCCCACTCAAATACCTGGTGAAATGCATGTGTATATATAATAATAATGTTATATATACTAAAATATGTGATAAATAACATATGTAATGAATTAAATACTATGTCATGTCATGCTTAGGTTTTGATTTTTGATTTTTTGAAAATATTTTGAATGTATTTTTGAAATATTTATTTTCTATATTTTTGAAAAATTTTCCTTTTTTGGATTTTGATATATATATATATATATATATATATATATATATATATATATATATATATATAACATTTTTTTATATTTTAGGAAAGAAACTAGCCTATGATCCCATCAATGGGAGAACCATAGTGTGTGCTTGGATCAAATAGTTTGAGGGTGACTATCCATGGATGAGAAGTGATACATATGGATGTAAGTGAATATAAAAATTCATTAGGCTACATAACATAGTTGTTGTGATCATTTATTATAGAATATTTTGAATCTCAAGAAGGTGGAGGACTTGGTGATGTCTATTGTAAAATAGGAAAAAGTCTCTTTTCTTGTGTTTATTATGGAACATACCAAATTGTCTTATGAGTTTACTTGGGATGTAATGTTGGATATTTATAATAATTTAAACATTGTGGAACTATTTGATATTAATCTTTTTACTTATGAAGGTATACCTTTTCGCCTTAAATTGAATGTAAAGAAAGATTATTCATAAGTGTCAAAATTGAATCTACATTTTGATCTTCAATGAGTGCACTAGTCTTTTTGTAATGTGATTTGAAGGAGATGTCATAACTATATTTCTTAGGTGCTATTGAATATTTGACACAACCAATTATGGTTGTGGTGGTGTGGAAGGAGGGGGAGGAGTTACCACTAATTATATATGGTACGCTTATAGGATGCCTTGAGCCTTGACTACCTGATTACAATGTATGTACTTTAGGCATCTATGTATTTTAGATGGTATTTCATGAATATTATGTATCCAAGGGAATAATAATAATAATAATAATAATAATAATAATAATAATAACAACAACAACAACAACATATTGAATATTATTATGTGTAGTAAGACTATAATGGAGTATCCATTATTTCTAAACTAAATTGAAGAGGTAACACTTTATCTCCCAAAACATCCTATGTATGCCCATCAAATGCTTTGACTATCTTTGATGTATCCTAAAAATATTTCCTTATGTATCGAAAACTATAAATTAATGTCATTATACATGCATTTTTTCTTGACTCATTTCAAATCGTAATTCTATTTATAGGTTTATTTTTAATATATGCCATAATGAAGAGTGCATGCCTATATGAATGATCATTGTTGATTTAACCATCATCAACTGTGATCATTGGATGTTATGCTAATGTTCCTATAAATATTCTAATGATTAAATATATTTGATTCCCATATGTCTTAGGATGAGGATGCACATTTTACACATGATGTACTTATGAATTTTCTATTGAACCATGATTTGGGAAATGATTGTTGAAGATTTTCAATTTTTCATTATTATTTTGTTATAGTCTTGGTTCCTCTATAGGTGTTCTTACCTAAATATTATTATCATTGATGATATATTTTATCTTATTCCTTATATTTTAAAAATTATTCATGGAATTCAAAATGCATCTATAGTATTCAAAATATGCAATATTTTTAAAGAAATTAGGTTGAGGCTTGGTCAAATCAAGCTCAAATAGAGGAGGAATATATGTGAGATTAAAATCAATAAGATTTCACAAAAAGATATGAGGAGGTTGTGGTATCCTTTTAAATTTCCTCCTTGGTGTAACTATTAATTGAACTTTTTTAATGGTTGTGATATTATATTAATTATTACTTTTTATTCATTATTTATATTTGACCTTATAATCTAGATTGCTTTAAAACTTGATATGTTATGGAGACAGAATACTTGGTGCATATTTTAGCTTGTTCAGTGTTATAACCTTGACCTTTATTTATTTCATTGTATGACATAACTCATCAACATATTTGAATTTATCACACATAATTAATTCATGAAGTGGTGAAAGAAATATTTAAGTAAATATATATTATAATTCATTATTTACCATAGAGGTTATAATATTTGTTATCATGGTTTTATAATATAGAATATATTCACTAACTTTATCATTTTATGCTTGCTTTAGTTATACAATTTTTGCATACTTTTCATTGATCTTGATTGAGAAGTGTGCTAAAATTTGATCTACCAATGGGTTGATTATTCTAACTAATTGAAGTGGGAGATCATATAACCATCATATGGTACAATCCTTGAGGCATCTTGGAAAAATATTGGTAAGTAATTTATCATTTTAAGCATAGTCAAACATGTTACATGAAATAAAAAAGTATTGTTTAAGATAACCATTACCCTCATAAATTGGTAACTTAAGTGTTATACAACCTGATATTAGTGGGTAAGAGGCTATTTTAGGTTTCAAAGGATTATGAAGAAGAGTAAGAAAGTTCATTGAGTGACTAACTTTGGAGAAAATTTGATCCAATTATAATGTTTTGGCCTATAAGGTTAGAATAGTTTACTCAAGAGAAATTGTGTGAGGTGATGTTGGACTTAAACCTTGTGTGGTGATCAAGGGAGGTGTATATGATGCCCTTATATAAATAGGCATGATAATTTTTTGTAAACCAATGGATGCCCCCTATAATCACCTAAAAGTGGTAATTAGATGCTAAGAGTGTCACTTGAGTTACCCTATCCCTAGGTTTTCCATAGACCTATTATAGATCCTTAGACTTATATTTCCATCCATTCAACATACCTTGTTCACATATAACCAATCAAGAAATAGTCCCTAAACTATCACCCCTAACCCCAATCTAACTTTCTTATAAGTTTATTAAAAGGACATTATCACCACATTTGGGACACTACAACCATATGACACTAGTGTCTCCAAATTGGTGCTACTATCTTTAACTACAAATTTTCCCAATAGATACATTTTATAATGTGTACCCATCCTAAGGTTGGCCTAATCTCATTTTATTATCCACATGATCAATAAAACCCTATATATATAAGTCTAATCCACTACTATTGAATAGATGGAAAATATATGCATAAGTTATTCAAACCAAAGATAAATTTGTGCAAAATTTTGATACATTATCCTTATTCTACTCTACTTTCTACATATTACCATCTAAAATAACCCTAAGTCCAATTTTCAAGAATTCCAAAGATCAAGCACATTCAAGGCATCTAAGGCCACTCTCATTCTAACATTCAATTTTACATACACCAATCACTAGGTAGGATAACTACATGGTATTTGATCCCTCTTCAGAGTATTGGTATGTATGAAACTCTCTATATAGTGGGGTGTTGAGGATGTCTAGTCCATCCTACTAATACACATAAATACTAATCATATCACACTTTCAAATAGAACTAAGTTTTTCACATAAAAATAAGCTTTCCAATTATAATACAAAGCTATAAGCTTTGGTATCAGAGGAAAATAACACATAGACATAGGCATAAGTGCTCCCCCAAAATAGTAATAGTCCCATAAAGAGGACATTAGTGCCACATCTTAAACACTACACATAGATGGCATTACTATTTAAATTGGACACTACTATATAGTGAATAGATGAATATAAAAATCTTGATTATGATACTCAGATATACTCATAATATCCAATTTTAGAACCTAAATCATCCATGACAGTTTGTTTTTAACTAAGTCTATATTTATCCCTAATTATTTCTATTATTAGAAAGTCAATCAAGGTTAAATTCATTTACAAATTAGTATATAAATTTTTTTAGTTTATTTGATTGATTTAGACATATCAAACCTTTAACGAAACATATGAATTACTTGTGTAAAACCCTAAAAGGTTAAATCATTTGGTGAACCTGTCTTACTTCAAGCATTTCATAAAACCCTAACTTGCATTTAATTCATATTTTTATGCAATAAATGCAAGGCTACAAACTTCTAATTTTATGGTTTTATTTAGATAACCTCACTAAATAAAATCAATTTTACATTAGGGTTTTAGTTTATTTTACATTTAATTTAAATTATTTCAAAAGAAACCCTAGCCCTAGACAACCCTAGGGTTCACATTTTCATTAGTCACTAAAATTATAGATTGTTACTAAGATTATCATGATAGAATCCATATTTTATTTTATGATACAAATATTAGAACTTTGCTTATCATGTTTATTTATAACTATTTTTAGAAAGGTACACATGTATGTTACTCCTATCTTGGATTCAGTCTAGGATAAAATTACTTCACATATTAGTCTTCCATCATGTGAGCCTTAGTTTCATGTGGATAATTAATATATGGCTCACTTTGAGCTACCTCCAGTCACTATTAGATGATAGAGGGTTCATAGGACTCCCTTTATTCTACCTCCACCTAGACAACTTTATTATTTCTACTCCTATCCTACCTCTACCATTATTCATAGTCAAATAGTATATCCTATGATTGAAGCAATCACTAGGAAAAATAGGGTGTCTCCTCATCCTATATAGGAGTAATATAACCCTACCATCCCTCCTCTTCCCTAGAAGACTAAAAGAACACCCAGAGATCAACATAGATAATTTTGTATTATGGATCAATTGAGTACACTATCTAAAATATCTATTTTGAAATTACTTAAAAAATTAATATTCTTCAAAGATATTCTATTCTAAACACTTAATCACAATTTGTGCCTCATGATACTGATCCATCATATTTTGCATCGATCATGAACAATATTAAATATGTGGAGGATGTGATATCATTTTCAAATGAAGATTTACCTTCACAATCAGTCATTGACCAAAACTTTCCACTTTTTATTCAAGCTCAAATCAACCTTATAGCTATTAAATGAATTCTCATTGATAGTGGTTTAGGTATAATTATATAAAACCTCACATTATTTCAAACCATGTGGTTTTATATAATATATATTAAAAAAACATACAAGAACATTCGAGGTATTGATGACATTCCTAGACAAACATGGGATCAATCACATTAGATATTAAAATTGGACTAAAGACATTATCTACCTACTTTTAGGTCATGCCAAATTATTTACATTATAGTTTTCTACCAGGGAGAACTTGAATACATGATATGGAGGTTGTACCTTACACTCTTCATAGATGTGTTAAATTTTTACATGATGGGTACCTATACACATGTCCCATAGATAATCAACCATTTTGATATTGTAGGCTCACTGAGCCTCCTACACCAATAACATCGCTTATTTAAGATTCTATAACTATATGATCCCATACTCAGAATTAGTCATCAACATATCCCTTGATCCATTTAGTACATATGGTCACATCTATAGATATCTATTCAGTCATATAGATTCAGGTAGAGAGCTCATAAGACCTATCACACCATATATTACAACTATTAATTGATAGGGGATTGATGTTATTACACATAGTCTAACACAAATTAGCTATTATATTGTCACTATAGAAAGGCAAACTATTTTTTCATTTCCATAGACTCACAAGACATGATATAGACATGTGTGTAACAATGCAACATAAGCTAAATAAATTTAAAGTTAAGGGAACTATCTATATTATATAGCCTCCACCTCCACAAGCACCACCACCATTAGTGATATGAGGTATGACACAGATACAAACACCTTTATATATTTAACAATGATAATTATATTCACAAAATGATCCATTTAATATAATTATATTTTTCATAGATAGATATCTTCCATATGTGGTTATATATGAGGAATTTGATCTTAATACTTGCACTTTGGGATTTTTACACCACATTGGTTATCAAGGGAGTGAACTAAAACATGTTATACATTATCAAGACAAAATTGTACATATTACATTACCAATTTAATGTGTCCCCAAGGTTTCCAATATATTATTCTATATTTTTAGTAGAGACACACATATACAAGTTACACTTGGTAGTACATGACTATAGGCAATGTATGCTATAGTCGATCAGTCATAGAGATGATTGACATTCACTCATGATGGACACATGGTTTATATTATACATGATGACATCAATGAGATCCATAGGTTTAAAATAGATAATCTATGGTCTAATGTTTTTTACCCTAGGACCATGTGAGAGGCATCTTACATAGTTGAGAAAAATATCATTTGGATGCACAGACTCTAGACTCATGCCACGAATAAGGCCCAAATGATACACAAAATTTGGTATGACAATCATGATGATGATGAATTATTTGATTTTGGATGAGATTAGTATCTAACATTGGATAATCAATCTAATATATCCATCATTTTATTATCCACATCTCATGAATGTGATCATGGGTCTTTAGAAACATTACACTCTACTTGTATTTTGTTTCATTTACATTTCTAATATTTACTTTGTATCTCTTACTCCTTGTACATAGTATATTTTCATATTATTTTACATATATTATACTCAAGAAATACAAAAAGATATAATATGTCAAATAAAAAGACATTTAAATATTTCAAAAAATCCAAAAGTTTTACAGATTATATGCATTGCTTTATTTACATTTTTACTATTTGCCATATATTACATATTACTAGTTATCCTAGTGTGGTTGGTTTTATCATATAAATATGATTCACTTATTCTTGTTGAGTTCTTGAAAATTTTAGATAGTAATCCAATCCACTACATTGATCTAGACCTATTATCATCTACCCATTAGGGGCATCTCCTACACAGTTGCTATAACCAAGTTTTATCTTTGCATACTAAATTCTAGTTACATATTGATTTATCTTGACATTTGTCATTGTTATTCATTACTCATATTTTGAAGAAAATCACTAGTTATCTTAAATATATATGCACCTTGGAATTTACATAGATTTGTATTACACATCTATACATGTTTTCATTTCTAGTTCCTAGATTAGACTCGATTGTGTTACTATGCTTCTTACATCTTTGAGGGCATTTGAATATGGCATTTTACCTTAGATTCTATGCCACTTCTCTATTTTTATTCCTTTGACATGTTACCATGTCCCTTGTGTGTGCTCATTGATGATTCTATATGCAAACATTTATACATGTCCTTCTCTATGGCTCTATGCCAAATTGCTTATTGTTTGCGTATGTGGACATTTGAACATGTCCTCGTATGTTTTCATTATTAAATTTAGTGACATGTGCCAATGTCACTTGTATTGTGTCCCCTTGGCCTAATTCTTGTGTGCCTCATATTCTTGTATGTTTGCTTTTTTTGTATGATTCTACACCATAACACTTGTATTTACTTGTTACACACACCGATTTTCAATGCCATGAGAGGTCTCATGCATCTACCTATTCTACTTTGAAGCCTTGATAGACATTATGTCCCATCCACCTAGGTAGTTGCCTATATTTTACTAATGTTATTCATTTCTTACATCTATCTTGACACCATTATGAAATTCTAGATTACAACATACATCTTACATTTCCTACTATTACTTAGATACATTTACATTTTGATGATATGTTTATACATTATATTGGAATATCATGCTCTAGCTAACACATTTTGTAGAGATACTTCTTTAAATGGCAATTCTTATATAGGTTTCATAACTATCCTCAAAAAGGGGGGAATTTATAGGGGTTTTTACATAGATCAATCTCATATTTTACTTTTCATAAATACATTTTAGCACATAGGCTCAATTACAGAGATCAAACTCAAGGCAAACACAAAATAGAATAGAGGTTTAACAATTGGTTTAGAACACACAAAGATTATACTAGGTAGGCATTAGTTCCTAAATTGGGACACTAGAACCATATGGTGCTACTGTCCACTATAGGGCCTTACTGTCTAGTAGCCCCAGCTTTAGGATAGTCTAGATCATTCAGACTAGTACACTAGGTACAATATATATTTGCATAGATACAATCATAGGTTTGGTAGTTATGTTTAGATTTACCTTTGATTTAGTCATTTCAATCAAGATTCATACTAGTTATTCATATTTGGGTACATAATACACAACATGATCACTCATACATTCAGATAAGTACACAAAAGTATCTATTACATACGTGATTTAGATTTAGTATACTCAAATACTAGATTAGGGGCATCTACACAACACATAGCTTCCATATACTAAACTTTAGATAGATTAATTAGATCGAAGAACAAACTTCATGTCATTCTCTATGTTGTATACACTTGTCACATTCCATGTTGTCACTAGATTCATACCTTACTCTATTTATATTGGATAACATTCTCAAGTCGCCCGAAGCTACCTAATAAACCAGAATGGTTGTGGAGATAAATACATAGTTAAATTAATCAGTTAGATACTTTCAACACTTTTCATAGTATAATTATAGATGCATATAATCCACATAGGAGGATATGATGGATTCATGGCCTACTTTAGTTCTAGAGCCACCTACATGAGAAGGTTTGACACACATATAAACTTATCTAAACTATTCACAAAAACTAGGATCCACCAAATAAGGGTGGGAAATGATGGATTCAAAACTAGATTTAGTTATTGAGCCACACATATTAGGATTGATCAATCCATCCCCTCAATTTAAGTTATTCAATGATATTATCACTATACACTTTCACACACACATGTTGTCACTAGGTTCATGCAATGGTTCATATACCCAACAAGGTGTATTCATTCTTTTCCTCTCTCTTTACTTAGTTATTTAATTTTATCATAGTCTTTTTATTTTTATTATCTCATTAGTAAGGACTCATTTTTGCATGTTTCATTGTAGGACATTTCTTTGGATCATGTTTCACCTACATAGACCTAAATTCACACATTCAAACTTAGCTACATGGGATTAACTTCCAAGGTAAGTCTAGGTATGATTATTTTACATTTGTACTATTCATTTCAATTTTCTACATTACTACCATAAATGGGGGGAAATGTAATCACATAAAAGTGGTAATTGGATGCTAACAGTGTTGCTTGAGTTACCCTATCCTTAGGCTTTCCATATACCTATTTTAGAGCTTAGACTTGTATTTATAGCCATTCAATAGACCTTATTCACTTACATCTAGGCAAGACATAATACCTAAAATTTCACCCCTAACCTCAATCCAACTTTCCCAAAATTCTACCAAAAGTATATTAACACCATATTTTGGACACTACAACCACATGGTGCTAGTGTCCCCAACTAGGCCTATAGTCCTTAGCCCCAAATTTTTCCAATGGATAATTTTTAAAATGTTTACCTCTCCTAAGGTTGGCCTATGTTCATTTTATTATATGCACAAGCAATAAAACCCTATAAATATAAGTATAATCCACCTCTATTGACTAGATGGAAAATGGATAAAAAAGTTATTCAAACCAAAAACAAAGTTGTGAAAAATCAAGGTACATTATCCCTATTCTTCCCTAATTTATGCATAATACCATCTAAAATAACCATAATTCTATTTTTAAATAATTCCAAATCTCAAGCACATTTAAGGAATCCACATCCACTCTTATTCTAGCATTCACTATCATATACATCAAACACTAGTGGGAAAATTATAGTGTTCTTGATCCCTCTTCAGAGTATTGGTATGTAGGCAACTCTCTAAATAATAGAGTGTTGAGGATGTCTAGTCCATCCTAATAACACACTAAAATATTTATCACATCACACTTGTAAATAAAACTAGGGTTTGTACACAAAATCAAGCTTTCTAGGTATAATACACAGTTGTAGGCTTCAGTCTTAGAGGAACAAAATACACAGACACATGTATAGGTGCTCCCATAAAATAAGAATAGTCATTAAAAGAGGACTTTATTGGCACATCTTGGACACTACACATGGATTGTGCTAATGTAAAGTGGACAGACAAATATTATAATCTTATTTATGATACTTAGAGATACTAAGATCTCTAATTTTAAAACCTAGATCATCCATAATAGTTTATTTTCAGCTAAGTCTATATTTCTCCCTATTTATTGATATATTATAAAGTTAATCAAGGTTAAATTAATCTAAAAATAATTAGGTTAATTATTTTAATTTATTTGACTGATTTAAACATCTCATCCCCATAACCACATGTAGGAATTACTTGTGTAAAACCCTAAAAAGTTAAATCACCCCCATACCCAAAGGTGTTTACACATATATAACTATAGGTTTGATTTAGGAATTGGAAAAATAATGGAATATGAAATACCTAAAATTTTTGGATTAACAAATTTAAAATTTACCTCTTGAGATGATATTATATTTCCTTTAGGTGTAGTCTTATATGCTAATAGTAATTAGATAACATTATCCACTTGTTGGGGATATTGTCAAAGTACTTGATGGAAATAGATAATTCTTGGACTTACTTTGGATCTAATACATTGATTTTTTTGGAATAAATTATATTGGATATTTTAGGATTATATTGATTATCAATTTTAGCACTAGCATAATCTTCAATGTGCAAATGGTTTTGAAGGGTTACATTAACATATTGATCAACAATATCTATGTTATCCATTTTAGAAGAGATTAAAGGAATTTTAATATGCTCATTAGGAGTTACACATAATCTAAAATTATTCATTATAGGTATGGATGATGAAATTTTCTCAAGTGGCATGAAAATATGTAAAATGAAAAAAGAAAAAATGGAAAATTGGGTACAACTTGTAAAGGGTGTGTTTGATTTATAGGATCTTAGATATATTGATCCTAGTTGTAAATAGGGAACACACTACAAAGGATTGCATTTTTATTTTATTTATATTATCCCATCTCATGGGTTAAATTTAGAGTAACTTCCCAAACCTAACTACTTATTGGTGTACCAAAATAATAAATGTCCAAAGGCTTCCTATGGATAAGGATAAAACTCTAGGTGTTTCTAATATACTGTGAGGTATATAAAATTAAAATCCATGAATAGTGTTGTATAATGTCTTGAGTATTTATGAAATACCCCAAACTATAACTTGGGTAAAATTGATGATTACTTTTCCCAGAATAACTCTTATGATTTTTAAAACTGCTAGAACATAGTTTCTAGGAAAACAAAGAAAGTAGAAAGTAGAAATTTAAAAATGAAATTAGAAAGAAAAGGATAAAAAAACAAAGGTTTAAGTTCACCAATATGTTTTATCCTATTTTTGATTTAATAAATGTTTATATTAATATATATGTGTAAAAATGGAAATATCAGAATGCTAAAGATATAATATTCAACTATTTTGATTTTGACAAATTGCTAAATATGTAAAATTGTTATTTTTATAAAAGACTAAGAAGATATATACTTATCTTGAAAATTGTTTTTTTATGATTTTTATAAATATTTGGCAACAAAAATTAGAATAAGGGGTGACTACATAGGGTCATTATTAAAATTAGGAATAAAAACAAAATTTGGGTAGGTTTTTCATAAGTGGATGGTAATGAAGTCATTCTAGTCCACTGACTATGATAGGTTGTTAATAGGAAAATATAGATAAAGTAGAAATATGGAAATGATAGATTAGAGGTAAAAGTAGAATATATATATGGACTCAAGTTATATAAGTGGATGACAACATAATGCACTTGAGTTTGCTGACTATAGACTTATTCAGTTTACTATGCATAGAAATTGATGGATGTGCTTGTGGATGTTGATAAATATGAGATATCATATAGAAATATTTTTTTGTCTTATATTGTATTCAAAAACTTTAGGTCACTTTGATATCTTTAAAAATACAATAAAAAGAGGGGAGTGTAATGGGTTCATCTAACCATAATCAACCCTTGATGATTGACTTCTACCTATGTGTCTAATAATCTAAGGAGGAAAATAAAGCCCATGTAGTTCTCCCACCTAGAGTGAATGTCAAAATTCACTTCTTTGACTATATATACACAACTATAAAATATATTTTTATACTTGAAAATGATAAATCTTGACTTGGATTGTGGCTAATCCTTATGAATGATTCATAATTTCAATAAACTAAGGAAAATTTAATCAATGTACAAAACTGTATATATATGAACTAAGTGAATAGTAAGTGGGGATAATGAGTGACTCTTAACATGCATTTATTAGTGAATATTTTTATAATTAATTTTATCTGACCATGTGAAATTCATGGGAAGACCTAAAAGTACATTTTACATTTTTTGAATCTAGCCTTTATTTGGTGCAAGATGTTGCCACTTTAACTAGATAAAGACACACTACACTAATGTCTACTTAGTGCAGACTTGTACACAAGGATCAAAGATATTTTTCCTCTATTGGGGACAATATAAAGGTCATTTTAGATAGTTTAAGTATTTAAAATTAAAAAAGTTGTATAGTGGTAAAAATAAATAAGGGTTTGAGCCCACATATAGATAAATGTATTAGAAGAATGATAAATAAGATTCATTTTTGTGTGCAAGTAATGTCGTTTGGAATAAGTCAAGAATTAACATTTTCAAGTACCTATGACTATATTCATATGCACACATCTAAGGAACACATAATTTTAAATAATATGATCATAATAATTATTAAATAAGATGGGTCATCATAGAGAATAGTTAAATAAAAACATGTTCATCTATGAAAACCAATTATAAAACAAGGCTAACTATGAGAATTGGCTAATTTAGTTATCCAACATAATTGAACTGATTCATAGAAAAAATTGAAATAATCTAATAATGATAATGAGATTAATAAATTGATAATAGAGACACCAAATTTTATGAAAGTAGAAACAATACAAAACTCACAAACATCCAAGATATTTTGAAGCTATCGATGTTTCAATTAAAATATTTTTCAACAAAATAGTTTACACAAAGAGTACATATAAGTGCTAGGTAATTACCCCATCACAAAAGATAATTTACTTTTTAAATATTTAAATGCCCATACCATGATAAAATTTGGGCCCATTACCCCACTAATACACTAAGCATAGCTAAAAATTTGCCCAAATATTCCCTATCAAAAGATCAAAAGATATTGGAATGAGTCCCACGTTCTTAAGTCATCATGAATTGGAACTAGATAACTAATTTTAGGCTTCTTGTGCTTGGAGAACATGGGAAACTAGTTTTTAGTCTATATAAATAGAATCCATGTCAATTATGGATATTTTAAATATAATTACCCTTATTTCATGAGTACAAAGTGATTGCCTTGATGGGTCTTTAAGTTGGCTCTGACCACTTTAACCTTTTTGATGTTTATATGGCCTATGTGATTAAGTAGAAAAATTTATAGGTTCCATCCCTATTGGCCTTAAGTTATTTTCACTTAAAATTTATTTTTAACTTACTCATGTGAGCTTTTAATTTTTTAGGGTTGATGAGTTTGATGTCCCGAGTAATTAGTGTAGTGATATTATCTTCCCCAAAATAAGTCAATATCTTATTCATGTATTCATTTATTATTACCAACATAAAATTTATATCCTTTAACCAATATTATACTAATGTCTCATGTATATATTAGGTTATTGGTAGAGGATAACAACATATAATGTCATGACCTTCAACCGAAGAACTAGGGCTTTTTAAAACCACAACCATGTTCTTCAACTTTTTATCAATTTGGAAAATTCTTGTTAGGTATTTTAACACCCTTTGTTTCATAATATCACTTATAAATTGGAATTAAAAAACCTTGTTTAGTGTGTCCATCAAAAAAATAAATCCTCAATTTTGATTACAATATCCCTAGGGAAGATGGTATTCATTTGGTTTTTGAGAATTCTTACCTTTTCAACCATTCCCCTAAGTACCTATAAAGTCATCTAGTAGTTAGACCTTAATAATGACTCCAAGTCTTATAAAAAATCTTCTATATCATTGGAGCTTATTAACTTCCTTGTTTTGGTTAAGGAGAATAATTTCTCCTCAATATGCAATTACATAGGGTGCCCACCTTGAGTGAATATCTTGGTGGTTACCTTCTTTATTTTTTTGATGAATTCCTGGAATTTTAATTTGGTCTTAAGGTCCCTATGGTATATAATTTTAGGCCATTTGGCCTTTATTACTTGAATTTCATCTACCCAGTCATCTTGGACAACTTTTCCCTATTAATTAGTGGCCATGGAGGTGGAAGGTGTTGGGGAACTTTGTGAGGTGGATGGAGTGGGGGGAGATTGTGGTAATGGGGAAGGAATGGGTGTGGAAATGACTAAAGGTGAAATAAGGTTTCTTGGGGAATATATGGCATGGGGATGGTCATAAAGGGATGTAATATGAATGTAATTATTGGTTACTCATGTGAGTTGATGGGGGAATGAATCTAGGGAAATTTGGTATAATAATGAATGAAAATATTGATTGCAAATTAATGTTGAGGAGTTAGGGAATGGGCATAATGAACCTACTTGTGGTACCAAGTGAAGGTGAAATTATGAAAATATTCATTGAAAGAGGAACAAGGGAAGATACACCTAGTAATCTTGACCTAATATTAAATAGTTTGCTCAGGGTGGTAGGTGATGCAATACCATGCCTAATAAAAACATGGGTGAGACCATGTGGTGTTATAGAACTAGGATAACTAGTGGATGATATCATAAGATAAGTCAAGGGAAGAACATATGATATTTTTTCTAAAATTACTTAATACTGGAGAGAAGGCAAGTGATATAGAAGTAGGATTAGATGCTAAAAGAGTATGGAATGAGAAAAAAGGTCCTTTTACTTGATCAATATTGGTTATTATTGAAAATTATGGTGAGAGAGCATGATTTAATCCTTTTAAAACTCTTTCCTTGAGCTTAGGTTTAGTAATTTTTTTCTTATATTATGTCAAGTGGGCATTAAGTCTCTCTTATATTATTGATTTTACTTGAGCTCCCCTATTTAAGGGTTTCTTCTAGCCAAGTGTTATTAGTTTGGTAATGAATTTTGCATCATCTAATGTATTGAGATGGCACTTTTCATTGTCATGGTACTCATGACTATATAACACATTGATTCTTGACTTAAGAGTGTGAGTATTCCTCCTCAATTCGCCTAAATCTCCCATTTTATGGCCTCATGATGTTTTAGGTTGAATGAGATTATTTGCATTGTCAAGTCATTAATTGAGGGAAAGTTTTTGTATTATTTATTCCCAATTATTAGAGGCAAATAAGGGTATGTATTTTATTTCCTTACCTTACAGAGTCTAGCCATTCACTCAATAAAATGGTAGAAAATTTCTTGTTTGGACAACTTATTAGGTACATGATAGGGTAGTTCGAATGGAGAAACCATGACTCCTTCAATTATGATAAATATGAAATCCTCATAGTAACAATATTCCCTAATATTCAAAACTGAGATCCTTATGACCTTTTAAAATCCTATCACATTTTCTTCATTTATAACCCTCTATAATGGGGGATAGAAACCATCACATGTTTAATTAATGCAACCTATATAGTGGTATTCATATAATATATCATAGTTAAGGTTCACTAAATAACAAGAAGGTGTTTGTTTTTCATGCCAAAATCTTGATCCAAGAACACTTATGAGATTAAATTCTTAGAGAGAAAAGTGGGGGATAATAAGAGACTTTTGTCCTCACATTTTAGGATTAATGCTAGATCAATCTAGGGAATGTGTTGTAGGTATGTGGCTCCATGATATATCCTTCTTGAAATAAATTCTAAGAGAGGAGATTACTACCACTAGAAGCTCAATATCCTGAATGAATGGAATTATTGCTAACTTGGCCTTAATTATGAACTATTATTGTGTTTCTATTTCATCATTTTCTAAATTAAGGGAAGGGTATTTTAGTACCAAATCAAAAATAAAATAAAGGGGAAAGGAGGATAAATAAGTTTAAAAAATAAGTTTTATGATCATGAGAATGCCAAATCTTCATGAGCTAAAATGTGTCAAGTCACATTTATACTATTTGTGTGTTTAGTTTAATGATTGCACAAAATTTTAGGCCACTCAATGGGAAAGACTCTAAGGACAAAAAATGAATTATTAAATCACAAACCATTCCCTAAATTTCAACACACCAAATACCTATAATAAACTACACATAAAAATTTGAAATCACCTTATAGCTGCAAGCATGTAAAGCAAATAGTGTTTTAAAGAAAATAAAAAAAGAATTCACAAGTGAACTAAACTAGAATAAGAACAATATATTTTCTACATTAATTTATACAATAAGTCATAATTTAAATTCCATAACACAAACATGAACTCAATAGAAGAAATAATAGACAACATTCATAAACAAGAACACAACGTTAAAAAAATCAAAAGATTCTGCTATAATTTTGATAGAGTTTATTTACACAAAGTGTTGGCCTTTTTTACATTATAAACCATTTCAAATCATGGGGTAAACTAATATTAAAATTCATCCCACTATTGGGGTAGTTACAATATTAAATGATTGTGAAATGTAGTTGGGATTCCTTGATTCTATGATATATTTTCCAATGTGACCATGCTTATTTAAAATTGAAATTGAGTTTGAGTGGTAGAATATGGAAGAAAGAGGTTGGGACATCATTGGGATTACTAGCTGATTATGCCTCTTGTAGTTAAAACCATGCCACTTTAAAATAGATATTTTATCTTAGATCTCCTTGGTGGATAATGTAGATCATTTTATTAATGTCATGCCATCAATCCTATAATTTATTCATGATCTATAATTCAATTCAACCCCTATGACTTACTCATCCTTTAGACTTATGCCCAATAAAAACATACAACCAATTCTAGATATGATGGTCTAGATGGGTAAATGAGTGTCAAATTTAATTCTTGATCCCATTAAGATGAACCAACATTATACTTATCTTTTGAGCTCTAATTTGGTCTTTCTCGACTAGTGTTTCTTCACCTATAGATTTTAGACTCACTAGATTGTGCCACTTGGAATTTTATTGCTGCATAAGGCCTCAGGGTTTACTTTTTGTATTATTAGCCTTTAGATTTGAGATTTGGGTTATTTATTAATGTGGTCATTTTTTTTGGCATGATTGCATGATTTGAGTATATCTTTGGCTTTTGAAAATGCTTCTACATCTCTGCTAGTCATCAACCTTGAAGATGCCACCATGTGGTGGCATCTTAAAGCTTTGGAGTTCAACACTCCTTCATTGTTCAGTCTATTAGTGATTAGATTTTATGAGTTATCAATCTAAGATATCAATGGTCGATGGAATTCAAGAAATTTATTGTGTTATGATATGTCTTTTGAGTCTCAAGCTCCTATAATCCTACCACACGATAAAAACATGGGCCTTAGGGGCTTAGGACCAATTTTTTTATTGCTACTTAGTCTAAAAAATGGATTTATAAGAGCTACCATGTGGTATGATCTCGAATATTGGAGGGGTTTCAAAAAATTTAATATTTTGGTTTCAAATTTACTATGGCTAATGGCTTGATAAATGCTCAACATATGGCATGTTAGATTTAACTCCTAGTAGTGATGTGGCATACTTTGAATCTACAATTTCTAGGGAATTGTTGAAGTATAAAGTCCATTTTAAAATGGTAAAGACATACTAATGATTATTAAATTAATAATAAATGTGATAAATAGGTTAATAAATATTTTTTGTTTAGTAATTAATTTGTATATTTATGATAGTCTCTTAATGAGTAAACAAACATCAAATTTAAGCTAGTGTCTATTACCATATGGCAAGATCTCATTGGTTCAGAGATCCAAGCATTAAAAGACTATTAATGGTCATATAAACATCAATATTAAGTTAAGGGACCTTACTAATGCCATCAAGTTCATTTTTCAATCCCTCATTCACTTGATCTATGCTCTTAGTCCAATGGGATGATGCCATATGACATCATCTTACATCTTTAGGGTATGTTTTGATCGAATGTGATCATGCCATGTGACACAATCATGGGGCTCTTAGGTTGCCTATGTGTTTTTATCCCTTAAAATTCTTGGGCCACTATGAATTATCCATATAAGAGATTAGATAGTTAGTGAGGCTTCAGGGGTCATGTGATCCTTTAAAAATGCTTTGAGTCCCTAAATTCTGAGATATCACCATGTACCAACATCTCAAGACTTTGAGGCTCAGGTGGATCTATGTATCCTATCGATGGATTTAAAGTCCTTGGTTACTTTGATCATGACATGTGGCATGATCTCAAATCCCCATGAACTTAGAGTCTTTTTAAACTATTCATCATCTTTTACCTACCAATAAAATAACATTGTGCCATATGAAACGATATCAAGGATTCAAAAAGGGTGTAATACTTGGCCAATTTCTAAATTTTATATATTTTTACATGTGGTCATGGTCTATAGGATGTTACCAAGTGTAAAACTACCCTTTATTCTCAGCCATGAGTCAAAATATTATACCCTACACATTGCAATGAAATGGCTAAATTAAACACATTGAAAAAGAAGCAAAGCAAAAAACCAAAGTAGATCTCATAATATGAGAAATAAATAAATATTTCCTTAGTTCTAGACCAAACATTCACACTCATAATTTTTTTTGATTTGGGTGTTATGACCTCACCTTTTTAATTATTTGATATATTGTTTAAAAAATCATTGTTATTGATTTATAACTGACTATTATTTTTCTTTACCTAGTTGGACTATATTATTGGATTCGATGTTGTGATACTTTGACTATATGTTGATGACTTGGCATGTTTTTATTTCTAAACATGATGATTATATAGCTTGCTACAATTGATATTTTATTACAGTTATGTAATTTCCTATCAATTATTTAATTAAGTACTATTGATGTACATTATATGGTTGTAGGCACTGATATATGAACTAAGCTGATATTGACATCAAGATATTAATGTATCAAAGTGATTTATAGGTAGTAAAATGAGTTTTGATAGGTATCCATGTATTTTAATTATTTTCTTACCAATGGATAATCTTGATTATTTCCTTTGTTTTTTCACTATCTTGTCACTCATGCCTTGTCACATTTTGTTTTGAGTACCATATTATACCATTATTTGTTTACCACATGATTACCATGGAGTTGATTGATTCTATTATTCTTGTTTATAACAATTTACTATGGATTCCTTCTCTCTACTCTGTGAAACAACTCACCAGTCTAACTCCATGTGGACTCTTCTTTTTTTAGACATGGACTCCCTAAAGACTTACCTAGACCTACCCCATGACAACCCCCAAATAGAATTATTGCCTTGGTTACTTGGTATATTATTGTGGCTTGGTTAATTTCATTTTAGTGGAATTAAACATTTAAATATATTTTAAATTATTAATTTATTTTATTTTTTTATTTGGTTATTGACTCAAACTTTCTAGAGGGTCATTTATTATCATTGCATTTATGAGTTTTTGGCTAAGGTTAATTTGGGAGTTATTTGGTAGCAATAGAGGAAGATTTCTATATCCTCATAATGAATGTAGAATTGAATGGGGGTATGGTGAGTTAGATAGAAGGAGTGGGGAGTTATTCAGTGGTGGTTGGATGGGATGTGGGTAGGAAGAATGGAGAAAAATGGGGAGAAGGCATAACTTGGTTTTCACTGGCTTATTTTGTGTTTTTGACTTACTATGTAGAGAAAAGAGGTTATTTCAGTCTATTTTTATAGATATTGGCATTATTTTATGTTTTTTTCTTCCTCTATATTTATATGATAAGCCTCCTTGACTATTTTGTCTAGTTATTCTTTTCTTTTAAAGAATAACATTGCATATGTAATTGGAAGCTTTAGGACTTTCAGATGGGTATCTAGCACCCAATGGGTTTAATATTCTCATGTGCATATAAACTTGAAAAATGGGTTGATAATGTTATCTAGTTTTGATATATAATCATTTTTTGAGTGTGGTTTGAGTGCATGTTGCTATGTGGAAATTCCTACAACTTTTGGAAGGGTTTTATGTATTTTTTTTACTGTGTAAGGCTATGGCTTGTTAGTTAAACCTGATATTACACATTTATCTCATTTTGAATATCATGGTTCATCAATCATATTGTTTGTATAATCGATTGAAGGTTTTTATATCTTGAATATATAGGTTTGTTTTATTTAATAGATGGCTTACGTTGTTTAACCCTGCACTTTTTAGTTTAATCGATGTTGTTTTGTTTGTTTGGTTTATTTGAACTAATGTAATTTTAAAATGCGTCATGATAACCTATTTATGTGATTGCATAATAATTTTTTACTTTTGGTTAAAGTTTGGAATTGATTTGGGGTTTATTTCCTATTTAAATCATTGTTTTTTGATAATTGAACATGGGGTTCTTATAGAATGAACTTTGATTGGGTCTTGGTGTTGATGGACTAGTTATTCATGTTTGCATGACTTTTTTTATTATGTTATGAACATATATGTATATATGCATTCCCATTTGAATAATCCTCTACATAATTTATTGTAGGGCACCAATATGTTGACTAGTTATTTATTTATTGTGAATGGGTATGATTTATTTAAGGTTTCAATGTGCTTTCATTTTAAATATTTCTTGAATGTTATTTTGATTAGCCTATCTCTGTTGAGGTTTTAATATGAGACTTTGTGATTTTTACATTCTGTAAACCATGAGGATTTTGGGAAAATCCTGATGGAATGCTATTTGTTTAATAAAGGTTTGACTTTCTTTAAAAACTACAAGTGGTTTTTTACTTAACTAAAATGATTTTTATATTGATTTCAATGATTTAGGGGAAATCATATGAGGTCATGAGACCTCATGATGATCCCATGAATCTAATGGATCAATTATGGATTTATAATCAATTATCATTTTGAATTATTTTTGGGATCATTGACTATTTATTTGGGAATTTTATATGGGTGAGTCAAATGAATATGTTGATTTGTATATTAAGACTGTCTAGTTTAATTTTTAGATTGTGGCTTGGTTGCATATAAATTTATGAGTTATATTTTTATGCTTCATGTTTTGATGACTATAAAAATTATATTCCTATTGTTAACCATTCCCAAACTAGTCCTAAATGACTAAGCCAAAATCTATATGCTTGTATGCCTAGGTTATAGATTAGTATCCAAGATAATATAGGCTAATCATACACTTGGAGGGTTATAAGATGGTTTTTATGAGTGATATGGACATGGATTTATTTGTTAAATCCATTTATATATCCTTTGATCATCTTTTAGTGGTTATCCCCACTCATGATTTATGTGATACTAGGTTTGGTTATTTCTATCTCACCTCAGAATGGTGTTTGATTGGCACTTGTCTATGTTATGTTTGTTTATGTTAAGATGTCCAATAATTTAGAATTTGACTTGCTCAGAATTACCTTCTTGACCTTATTTGTTGAAACCACCATCTAATTGATGGTTGGGGTGGTAAGGGCCATAGATGGTTGGCTTATAGGGCTGGTTAGGAGGATTTTTTTAATTTGGTTTTCTACTACTCCATTCCTAGATGATCTTGTGGACAGGCATGAATTAATTGGTAATGAATTATTTTATTTTGATTATATGTTCTTAACTTAGTTGTTAATATTTCATATTACATGGTTCATGAATATTATTATCATCTTATTCCATTTGATATTAGTTTAATTATACTTAGTGATTTATAATATGTTAACCCTGTGATGGAAATGGAAAATGCAGAAGAAAAGAAAAGATTATAACATTACTTATGTGGTAAGATGATGAAGTTACATTATACTTGTTGAAGTAATTAATTTACATGTACTAATTTATTCTAGGATTTTAGATGAACATCATTCCTATTATTAACTTAGAATATTTATTTGATAATATTAGTACAACATTAATCTCTTGTTAAGTTTATATGATAAATTTTTTATATGAATACATTATGGTAAGTTTGAGTAGGGGTTTACTCAGGGACATATGTTATTTAACGTTGATGTCAAATCATAAATAAGTATGCATGTTTGATTGTTAACAAGTTAGATTCTTAACTTGAGTACATGTTCATTGATGAATTTTTTAGTTAACTCTCTTTAGTATATAAAAATATAGATACTTATGATTCATTATATATGGTATTTTAACCTTTGAAGTAGTAAACAATATATAGATTTTATTAGATGTTTTTATCTGTACATGGATTATATAATTAGTTTAGTTATGTTTGCTACTAGTATATATGTGAAAAATAAAAAAATTCTCTCTCACATACCTCAGATTTACAAGGTTTCATACAAAGGTATGTATATTATTATTAATCAGTCTATTTTTGTTGATTTATTTCCTCAAAGTTAATATTAGACATATTACTGAATTGAATAAAATTGTATGTTTGATTAAAATGCTAAGGGTGGCCTAGTATGAAATTATGTTGAAATTGGAATTCTAGAATGAAGTGTTATTGAGTTGATTAAGAAGCTATCTTAGATTACTTGTATTTTGAAATGGAATTCTCAAGTGAGATACTCTCCATTGTTTGATGCTTATGTGAATGAATGATGACTGATTATATACTTGTTGATCTTTATTTATATGAACTAAATGTGCTATCATCTTCTTTCCTATTAGCTAAACTCTATTGCACTGTTGTGCCATGACATGCTCAACATTATTTTATAAGAGTTTCTTAAATGAAACTTTTTATTTGGGTTCCACTCAATTGGAACTTGGTTGGAATTTCTTATTCTGTATAAGACACTTTTTGATTGTATGAGTTTTATATGCATTTAATTATGTGGAAAATTATTGCTTATGTACTTCTAAATTTTGGTTCACTTGAAACCTATTGAAGACATGCATAAATTATACTTGTTCATATATAAAACATGTTAATATATTATATTTGGTCATACTTGGAAAGTGTTGTATAAAGGTGGATTTTTTATTTAATGAAATCCTTATAACAATGGTTAATGAGATAGTTGTTCATTGTTTTAATAAAATTTTGAGTTAAAGTATGGCTGGAAATTATTAAATTGTATGTGAAAGTTATATGAGTTGAATGTGTTCCCTTTACTTTTAACATTATAGTTGATTGAATAATTAATGTGAATATTGGTTACAATATGCTTCTGATTACATTAATTTATATTTTATTTATTATATCACATTTGCTATTACCAATATAATATCATTAGCATAGATTCGATACAGGCTGTCGATGAATCTTATTTGATGAATAACGAAGTTGATCATAATTGTATCACTAATCATTTAATCATATAATGTCATTCATGCTTATTAATTGACTATTAATTGAACATAAAAAGGATAAGTTGGTAATGGTGTAGTGACCTTTAGGTCATGATGTAGTTAATAACTTCAACTAGTAGCACTTAATAGTTGCCTATGATGATTTTATTTTCAATTTATTCTTGATTGTGCTCTCTTTTATGTTATGGCATTTTCTGCTATATACTTATGGAATTTAGTATAATATGCATGTGTTTAAATTTATTATTGGTTACTACTTATGATTTTTATTTATAAAATTATATCTAATTATGAAATTAATACAACATTATATCATGTACTCTTATAAAAGGCCTATTTAACCAAAATGATAATATAGGTTTTTAGAGTTATCCTTTTTAATTAGACTAAATTTAACTACTTAATCATTCTCAAATAGAACTAAAACCCACTGAGGAGAGTGAGGTATTTACCAAGGTTTAAGGACCTATAAATGGTCCTATGTGGAAGAACAAGTTCCACATATGTCACTCAAGTCCTATCTATGTATGCATACATCAATACACCCTGAACCCCATAAACACCCTTAAAGGCAACCTACTTCCTCATAACACCCTTTGTGAGTAATTTCCCCTAGATAATTAATTCATTTCACCTCCTTTGGTTCTAGTTGTATGTATACAATTACACTAAATAAGTATCACCTGCTTCGGCAAGTGAGGTATTGGGTCTGAAACGCATCTAGAACCATAATCTGATATATAATTCCAATTTTTTTAGGGTTGTTTCATCTAGTATCAGAGCAATTTTATACTCTAGGGAAATTTGGGAATGAATATTTTAAAATATTTAATTTGTTGAGTTATTACCTTATACTTTATTAGGATGGTTAGAATGTGATTGAGTGGTGGTAACATTCATAATAACCTATACAATGCTAATTTAACTAGAGGCAAATGTAGAGGATGAGGTAGGGGTTATCATGGTCACATCTCCATTTTTAACCAAGAATATTTTCCCATAAATAATGCTGATAGAAACAACAAGGTTTCTAATGCCGATGTAGTTAGTGGGAATCGAACTAACAAGCATGAGGAAATCCTCAATAGAATTTTGATAGTCTTAAACATTTTGTATGAAAAGATTGACAACTAAGAACAAAGTCTAAATAATATTGAAAGAGTATCCCAAGATGAAGTACCCAAATTAGAAATGGGACAAGTAGAAGGACCTATAATATAAGAAATACCTTTAACCATGATTGACCCAATTATCAAATAACTAAAGAAACTTTTACTACCTACCTTTTCAGGTGAAGAATCAAGTGATGCAATTGATGCATGGTTGGCACACTTACAAAAATAATTTAGTCTACACAATATACCATTGAATTTAAAATAAATGGTGTCAATTTATTAGTTGGTTGGTCCCACAACCTTGTCGTGGAATCACCTTTGTGCCATTGAAGAATATTAGCCAATGGACCTAACTTGGTCAATTTTTGAGACATAGTTTTGAATACCTGAATACCAATTATAAAGAGAAGAAATCATTGATTTTTAGCTTATAAAGTAGGAAAACATATCTATTATTGAGTATGATAATAATTTTTTAAATTTGTTACATCATGTAAACTACATGCATGACAAGGAAACAAAGATCACTAAATTCAGACTTGGGCTCAAGGAAATATTGATGCATGATGTCAATGTGACAAACTTGAGAACCTTGGAAACATATATTGAATCAACCTATATTTCTGAAGAAAAAGAAAAATCTCACCAAAAGGTAAGGTATGAATTCAAATCAAATAGGTAGCAATCTAAATCCAAAAGTCTTTCTCCCATGAACAAGAATTTTAGAAAATCAAACTAGAATCATAGATTTTCTAGTTATAATAAAAATTTTAACAATTTTTCTAATCAAAATAAAATTTTCAAGTCTTAGGGTTTGTCTAAATCTAGTTTTTTAAGAAGTAACATCATCCAAATAACCAACATGGACCAGTCAGGGGTGCTAACATTGTTCCGATAACTTCATCTAGACCTATTATTTGCTAGGAATGTGGTGACAATCACTATAAAAAGGATTATCCCAAACTAAAATTGGGCCAATAAGCTAATCACAGGGTATATGCTGCTATTGATAATCAAAATGTTGAATTGCAATCTACCCCAATTAAAACTAGATGTATTATAAATGGGTTTCCCTTAACTATTCTAATTGATTTAGGTTCCACTAACTATTTTATATCTCTTTTTGCTACTAAACAATGTATAATTGAACCTGTATTGTTAAGAGAAGGTTGGGAGATTGAGTTCAGTACCAAAAAAAGGGTACCTATTCTTGAATTCTTGGAACAAGTTAAAATTGATGTTGGCATCTTTAAGGTAAATCTATTTTTAACATCATTAGGATCTTATGATCTCATTCTTGAAATGGATTGGTTAAAAGAACACCAAGCCACACTTAATTACATTAGTAAAATAGTTTAGTGCATTAATGACCTTGGGAAACTTGTAGAAATGCAAGGTATTCAAGGTCCTAAAAGGAAAAGGACACTTTCAACCTTGTAGTTAAAAAGGGTTGTTAGAAAGGGCTACAAGATTTATGTAATCCAACTACAAAAATTACCCAATGAAAAGGAACTAGTTTATGTAGATTTTCTTATCATGAATGAGTTCATAGATGTCTTCCCCAAAAATATGCCTGGATTACCACCTAAGCATGAATTTTAATTTTCAATTGATATAATGCCTAGATTTATCCTTATATATAAAACTCCTTATCACATGAATGTGGCTAACCTGTAAGAGTTAAAGGTACAATTGTAAGAACTTTTGCACAATGGAAGCATCTAACCAAGTATGTCTCTTTGGGGTGCTCTGATGGTCTTTATCAAGAAGAAATATGGAACATTAAAACTTTTCATTAATTACCACCTTTTTAATAAGGTAACAATTAAAAATTTATATCCTTTTCTAATGATATATGATTTGTTTGAACAAATGAAAGGTGATGTAGTCTTCTGAAATATTGATCTAAGATTAGGCTACCATCAGTTGAGGATCAAAGAAGAAGACATTCATAAAACAACCTTTTGAACTTAGTATAGACATTATGAGTTCATGGTACTACCATTTAGCTTAACTAATACTCCTATAGCCTTTATAAATCTTATGAACAATGTATTTAGAAACTATTTGGATAAATTTTTGCTATTATTGCTTGACGATATTCTCATTTATGCCAAGAATTAAGCTAAACATGAACAACACCTTCATTTAGTCTTGAAAAGACTAAGATAGCATAATTTGTATGATAAACTCTCTAAATGTGAATTTTATGAATCTAATATTCATTACTTGGGCCATATTATTTCAAAGGATGGTATTATTATAGATCCCACAAAAATAAAATCCATTCAGGATAGGGCCTCTCTTACAAATGTGCATGAAGTGCACAACTTCATAGGATTGGTTGGTTATTACCAATATTTTGTTGAAAATATTTATATCATATCCCATCCTATTCCTTCATTTTAGTGTAAAGTCAATAAATTCATATGGACACCTCAATATGAGAAGTCTTTTACAAAGCTAAAAGTGTTGCTAACAACAACACCTATTAGTATTATTCCAGACCCAAATGGTAATTTTTAAGTATGGGTTGATTCTTCTAAGGAAGTATATGGAGGAATCTTGACTCAATATGGTAAAATTGTGTCTTCTGAGTCATGAAATATCAAGAAACATGAAAATAATTATCTCATGCATGACATAGAGATTTTTTCCAGTATCTATGTGCTTAAACAATTAGAACATTTTCTATTAGGAAAACCTTTGAAGGTGAAGTCTGATCACCACAACCTTGTATAATTATTCCCTCAAGATGATTTAAATGCATGTCAGTCCATATGGTAGGAATATTTAATTAGTTTTTACATGGACATATAATATGTCAAGGGCAAGGAGAATTATGTAAACGATGCACTTAATAGATGCATGTATCTTGTTTCCTTGTCAATTCTACAAGGAAAATTTAGAAGTGTTATGTTATAACAATAGCTTTCTAATGAATTATACCATGATGTAAGAGTTGGTTTGGCTAATGAGCCTATAGTAAAGAAATTTTATAATTTTTTTATTTAAATAGATGGCCTTGTAAGGCATACAAATATAATTTATGTACCTAGGTCACGTGACTTAAGAAATTATGTGTTAAAAGAAGTGCATACAACACCATATTATGCTTATCTAGGTGTCATGAATATGATACATGAGCTGAAAAGGCTTTAATTTTGGCCTAAAATGAAGTGTAATGTCACTAATTTTGTGGCAAAATGTTTGTAATACCAACAGGTTAAGGTTGAGCATTACCATATTTGAGGGTTATTGTACCCTCATGATATTCTAAAAAAAAGTGGGTTGTAATCTCACTTGAATTTATTATGGAGTTGCCTAAATCATGTAGCAAGCATGATACCATACTCATGGTGATTGATAAGGCCACTAAAGTTGGTCATTTCATTGTTGTAAATCTAATACATGACACTTCCATGTTTGTAAAATGTTTCATGAAAGAAGTGGTTAGACTTCATGGCATACCTGAAGTGATTATTTACATCAAGGTTTTGATGAAATTTGACCATAACCTTTGGAATGTGGTTAAATTTTATTTCTTCATGTTATCTAAAAATGGATGGTCAAACTAAAAGCCTCAACCATGTGGTTGAGAACATGTTACGTATGTATGTTATGGACTAGCAAACTAAATGGTAAGATTACCTCTATTTGGTTGAGTTTGCATATAATAATTCCTATCATTATGCAATTAAGATGGCACCTTATAAAGCTCTATATGGGTGTAAGTGCATAATTCCACTTGGTTAGGATAGCTTGGAAAATAGAGCTATTACTGGTCCTAATTTTCTACTGGAATATGACAAATAGATGGAATTAATAAGGCACAATTTAAAAGTGGCATCCAATCAGAAAAAGAATTTTGTTGATCAAAAGAGGACTTTGCATGAGTTCAATGTGGTTGATAATTTTTTTCTACATGTTAGACCATATAAAAGCTTAATAAAATTTGGCAAAACTTCCAAGATAGCTCCACATTTTATTGGTCCCTTTGATATTATGGATAAGATTAGTCTTGTTGTTTATTAGCTAACTATTCTTTCTTTTCTATCAAGGATTCATGATGTATTTAATGTTATTTTACTAAGATAATACATACTTAACCCATCTCATGTTTTGGATTGGAAACATTTATAGGTCATGAAAGAGGAAAAGATCCAATTAAAACTAGTGAGAATCCTAGACCATCACAATTTTTAGCTATGAAATAGAGACATATAGTAGGTTTTGGTTCAATGGGACCCACTAAGTAAAAGAATCACTACCTAGGAAGATGCACATATTTTCAAGCAACATTATGCATGATTGTTTGACTAGTCATTAGGAAAACTCCCTTTGAAGGGGGGAGGATGTTATGACCTTGCCTTTTAATGATTTGATATACTATTTAAAACATTATTGTTATTGATGCATAACTAACTACTATTTTTCTTTACCTAGTTAGACTATATTATTGGATTCGATGTAGTGATACTTTGACTATATGTTGATGACTTGGCATGTTTTGATTTTTACACATGATGATTATATAGCTTATTTGATGCAATTTATATTTTATTAAAATTATGTAATTGTTTATGAATTATTTAATAAAATAATATTGATGTACATTTTATGGTTATAGGTACCAATATATGATCTAGGCTGATGTTGGTGTTATTACATTGGGGTACCAAATTGATTTCTAGGTAGTTAAATGAGTAGGTATCCATGTATTTTGGTTTTTTTCCTACCATTTGATAGTCTTGATTATTTCATTTATTTTTTCACTATATTTTCAATCATTCCTTGTAACATTTTATTTTGAGTACCACATTATATCAATGTTTATTTAACACATGATTGTCATGCATTTGATTGATTCTATTGGTCTTGTTTATAACGGTCCACTACAAACTTCTCTCTTCTCCATGAAATGACTCTCCACTCCAACTCTATGTGGAATCTTCTTTATTTAGACATGGACTCTCTAAATACTTACCTAGACCTACCCCATGACACTCCCGCCACTTGGATTATTGCCTTGGTCACTTGGTATATTGTTATGGCCTAGTTAATTTGGTTTTGGTGGCATTAAACATTTAAATATATTTTAAATTATTAATTATTTTTATTGATTTATTTGGTTAATGACTTAGACTTTCTACATGGTCATTTATGACCATTGTATTTATGATTTTTTGGTGGGGGTTACCTTGGGAGTTGTTCAATAGAAATGGAATAGGCTTTCTCTCTCCTCATAATGAATGTAGAATTAAATGGGGGTATGGTGAGTTTGATAGGAGTGGGGAGTTAGTCAGTAGTGGTTGGATGGGGCATGGGTAGGAAGAATGGAGAAAAAAGGGAGAAGGCATGACTTGGTTTTCATTGTCTTGTTTTATGTTTTCGATGTGCTATGTGGAGAAAAGAGGTTATTTTAGTCTAGTTTTGTAACTATTTTCATTATTTTATGTTGAATCTTCCTCTGCATTTATTATGTAACCCTTCTTGACTAGTTTATCTAGTTATTATTTTATTTTAAAAGAAATAATGAAAAATATTGAATGTTGCATATGCAACTGGAAGTCTTAAGACTTTCAGATGGGTATCCAACATCCAATTGGGTTGATATTTTCATTTTACATATAAACTTGCAAAATGGGTCGATAATATTATGTAGTTTTGATATATAATCATTTTTTGAATGCAACTTTAGTGTATGTTATTGCATGGAAATTCTTGCAACTTTTGGAAGGGTTTTATGTATTTCATTTTGACTATGTAAGGTTATGGATTATCAAATAGACTCTATTGTTATGTTTTTATCTAGTTGTGAATGTCATGGGCCATTGACCCTATTTCTTGTAGAATTGACTAAAAGTTTTAATATATTGAATATATAAGTTTATTATATTCAATATATGGATTAGTTTGTTTAACATTGTACTTTCTAGTTTAATTAGTGTTGTTATGTTCATTTGGTTTTTTCAAACTAAAGATATTTTAAAATGAGTTGCAACACCTTGTTTATGTGATTGCATGATAAGTTTTCACTTTTGGTTAAAGTTTGGAATTGATTTGGAGTTTCTTTCCTATTTAAATGATTATGTTGTTATATGTTGAACATGGGGTTCTTATGGAATGAACTTTGATTGGGTTTTAGTGTTCAAAAATTAGTTATTCATGTTTGCATGACTTATTTGACTATGCTATGAACATATATGTATATATGTGTTCTCATTTGAAGAATACTCTGCATGATTTTGTGTAGGGAATGAATATGTTGATTGG
This sequence comes from Torreya grandis, assembly GCA_037957365.1. Classification (NCBI taxonomy): domain Eukaryota; kingdom Viridiplantae; phylum Streptophyta; class Pinopsida; order Cupressales; family Taxaceae; genus Torreya; species Torreya grandis. The sequence continues at coordinate 2,330,299 of JARHVA010000722.1, read as the reverse complement.
TTGTTTATTTTTTGTGACTAGGGCATGATTCATTCAAGGTTTATGTGTGCCTTTATTTTAAAGATTTCTTGCATGTTAATTTGATTATTCTATCTCTATTGAGGTTTTAAGATGGCACTTTGTGATTTTTTCATTATGTGAAGCATGAGAATTTTAGGCAAAGCCTGCTAGAATGTTATTTGTTTAACAAATGTTTGAATTTCTTTAAAACCTGCAAGTGATCAGTTGCTTAACTAAAATGATTTTTATATCAATTCTAATGATTCATGGAAATCATACGAGGTCATGAAACCTCATGATGATCCTGTAAATCTGATGGATCAATTATGGATTTATAATCGATTATCATTTTGAATGATTGCTAGGATCATTGAATATTGATTTGGGAATTTTGTATGGTTGAGTCAAATGAATATATTGAATGGTTTATTATGACTGTCTAGTTTAATTATTAGATTATGGATTGGATGCATATAAATTATTAAGTTATATGTTTATTATTCATATTTTGATGACTGTGTGAATTATATTCATGTTAAGTAACCATTCTTATAATAGGCCTAAATGACTAAGAGAAAATATATATACTTGTATGCATGGGTTATAGATTGGTATCTGGGATAATATAGGCTAACCATACACTTGGAAGGTTCAAAGGTGGTTTTTATGAATGTTATGGACATATATTTAGTTGTTAAATCTAATTTTATATACTTCAAGTAGCCTACAGTGGTTATCCCCACTCTTGATTTATATCAATACTGGATTTGGTTATTTATGTCTTACCTTAGAATGGTGTTTGATTGTCATTTATTTCTATTACATTTTTTTCTGTTGAGATGTCCAATGATTTAGAATCTAACTTTATTAGAATTACCTTCTTGACTTTGGTTTCCAAAACCACTATCTAGCTGATGGTTGGGGTGGTAAGGGCCACTAGTGGTTGGGCTCATAGAATTGGTTGGGAGGGTTTATCTGATTCAATTTTTTGTTACTCCATTCTTAGATGATCTTGAAAACAAATTGAAGTAATTGGTAATAAATTATTTTATGTTTATTATATGTTCTTAACATAGTTGTTAATATTTCATATTACATGGTTCATGACTATAGTTATCACCTTACTCCATTTGATATTGGTTTAATTATTCTAAGTGATTTATGATATGATAAACCTATGTTGGAAATTGAATATGTAGAAGAAGAAAATAAAATATTATAACATTTCTTAGGTGGTAAGATATTGAAGTTAGATTATACTTGATGAAGGTAATTCATTTACATGTACTATGTTATTTTGGGGTTTTAGATGAACACAATTCTTATTGCTAACTTAGAATATTCATTTGATAATATTAGTACAATATTAATCTCTTGTTAAGTTCATATGACATATTTTTTATACAAATACATTATGGTAAATATGAGTACGGGTTTACTTAGGCATATATGTTATTTAATCTTGATGTGAAAACATATATAAGTATGCTAGTTTGATTGTTAACAAGTTAGATTTTTAACTTGAATATACATTATTTGATGAATTGTTTAGTTAACTCTCTTTAGTATATCAAAATATAGATACTTATGATTTGTTATATATGGTTTTTTAACCTTTGAATAGGTAAAGAATATAGATATTTTCTTATATTTTTTTAGATGTACATTGATTATATAATTAGTCTAGTTATACTTGTTAATGGTATATGTAGGAAACATAAATAAAATTATCTCTCACATACCTCAAATTTTTAGGGTTTTATATAAAGGTATTTATATTATTAATAATAAATATGTTTTTACTTTCTTTCCTCAAAGCTAATATTAAACACATTGTCAAATTGAACAAAATTCTATGTTTGATTAAAATGCTAAGGGTGGCCTAGTATGAAATTAAGTTGAAATTGAAATTATGGAATGAATTTTTATTAATTTGATTAAGAATCTATCTTAGATTACTCACATTTTGAAATGGAATTGTTAAGTGAGATACTCTCCTTTATTTGATGCCTATGTGAAATAATGATGGTTGATTATATACTTGTTGATATTTATTCATATGAACTAAATGTGCGATCATCTTCTTTCCTATTGGCCAAGCTTGATTTCACTATTGTTTCATCACATGACCAACATTATTTTGTAATATTTCCTTAAATGGATTTTTATGTTTGGGTTCCACTCAATTGGAACTTGGCTGAAATTTCTTGTTCTATATAAGACACTATCTGATAGTATGAGTTTTGTATGCATTTAGTTATGTGGAAAATTGTTGCTTATGTAATTCTAAATTTTGGTTTACTTAAAAACTATTGAATACAAGCATTAATTATAATTTTTCATATATGAAATATGTCACTCTATTATATTTGATCATAATTGGAAAGTGTTGTATAAAGGTGGATTGTTTCTTTAATGAAGTCCTTATAAGAATGGTTAATGAGATAGATGTTCATTATTTTAATAAAATTTTGAGTTAAAGTATGTATAAAAATTAATAAATCACATATTAAAGTTATATGAGTTGAATGTGTTCCATTTACTTTTAACATTACAGTTGATTGAATAATTAATGGGAATCGGATATACTCTTGGCTGAACTATGCTTTCGATTACATTAATTTCTATTTTATTGATTATATCACATTGTCTATTACCAATATAATATTTTTAACATAGATTCGATATAGGATATAGATGAATCTTATCTAACGAATAATGAATTTGATCATAATGTATCACTGATCATTTAATGATTCAATTACATTCATGCTTATTAATACGCCCACCAAATTAAATCTAGTATTTACTACTATGTGTTAAGCTCTAATTGGTTTGGGGGCCTAGGGTTTAATGGTTTGTTTATGAGTATATACCCATTAACTTTATGTTAGGGGGTCTGATTGTCTCATCAGGGTCCATGTGGATGTCCCTCATTCATCAGTCTATGGCCTCTAGTTCATAGGATGATGCCATGTGGCATAATCTTGGCTTCTTGAGTTATATAGGATGGAATGTGCTCATTGTACATGGCATTATTATGAGGAATCTAGGTTATTACTATGGCCTAATCTATCCTCTAAATTCCAAGCTCTTGAGTTCATGCCATATGGAATGATCCCAAGCCTTCAAGCCTTAAAGAGATCTTGGTCTTCAACTTTGGCTACTAAGGACCAATTGATCCATTGTTCTAAAGATCAAATGGTGGGTGAGTAATAAAGGGATACTTAGACTTGGCTAAAATCATAGATTAAGTATGGACTTCCATGATGGTGACACTTATCACCATCTTGGGGAGCTTGGGGGAAAGCTCATAGACTTAGTAATTTTTGTATGGATCAGTCTTTGGATGAATGTGATGGAGACATGCATCTTCATTGTGTGAACTCAAGGAAAATTTAAACTAGCCAAATCAAAAGAGACTTGAGCAAACCCAAAATTCAAAGGCATAGAAAAGTATTTTTACATGAAAGACAAGCTCAAAAAACATGAAAACATATAACTAAAATGTTTCCAATAAGTCATTCACATAAACTTAAATAATTTAAGATCTATATCATTAAATATAAAGTCCAAATATGATCAATATAAATAATTAAAGGGGGACCTTAGACATTTAAAACTTAGGTAATTATATTAGAGTCCATAGTATCAAAAATTGGATAAGTTCTAAACCCAATCATTATAAACATCTAGCCAAATCAACATGAGATACCAAAAATCATGAGACCAAATGTTCCATGGAAATTTTCAAGAAACCCTATAACAAATTAGATAATTTTCCAAATATCTAAGTTAATTCTATAAAATGATAAGTTTGAAAGCATTTTAACTAGAAAAGGAACTTTTGAAATTAGGAAAATTCACGCATTTAATCTTGATATCTCTAGATAAAATCTTGGATTGAATGTTCTAAAATGGAAAAAAGATTAGAATAAAGCATGTTCAGTCAATTATAACTTATCATCTAATAAAATACCAATCTAGAAGTTATAAAAGCAATAAAACCACCCAAAAATCCTTAAAAGAAATAAGATCAAAAAAAATGAAAGCCCCAATTATTTAAAAGATGCCTTAGTATCAATTTATCAAGATTAGCCTTTATTCATATAACAATCAAGATGTTATGAGTAGAATACCAAAGAAATCAGACTAATATATAGTCTAATCATTCATATTCAAATCTTAAAAACCCAAGGAGAAACTATACATGGGAGAGGAATGATAAAACCATGCTAAATCAAGAGCGTCCCCATCGAAGGAAATGAGAATGGGGCATGTTGGAGAAAACAAATTTTGACTTCTATAGGAAAATGTTATAGTATTTATAACATAGAGTACAATTTTCATCCTTGAACACAACATAGTCTATAATCAATTTCTCTAAAATAGTTAGAAAATATGAAATCACTAAATTATGTAACAAGTGACATAATTACACATGTACCAGAATAATATAAGTGTGTGAAGTGATAAGTTTTCTTTTAATTCTATTTTGAACTCAGATGAACAAGTTCATATTAGAACAAACATTAAAACTTATGAAGGAATTATTATATATACAGCTTGGAGGAGGAATGGCATGGGCATTTCTCTACTACCATCTAGGAATTTATAGCCCTGACATGGATGTCTTTAGTTCCACTTAAGGTCTTACTCCATTGCTAGCCAGGATAAAAATCCTATGGTGGAGATTGCCTAAATCACTTTTTTGAGGAAAGACATTGGATTTGTCATTTTAAACTCATTTTTCTTACATATTTCTCATTGAAAAGGGAATTTACTATTCAGGCCATAGAGGGTTGGGAACTAAGCCATGGGTAAAATATTTTCCACAAAGATTTAAATACTTGTATAGTCTTAGATGGATTCAGTGTTCTCATATTACTTAGGGTGTTTAACTAATTGATTTATAATAGATTCTAAAAATAAAATTCAATTGTTCTAAAATCCACTTATTCTATTATGAATCAATGGCCTTTGAAATTTTTAGAAGATAAAAGATAAATTAATTTTAGGCTATGAATTGATCAACAAAAAATATACATTCTATTCTTTAAATTCTGATTCACACTTTCAAAGATTCTACCCAACCATTGAGGTGATCAACACACTTTAGGTGGAGATCAACTTACTTCATAAGACCTTCCTCTTTATACTACTTTACTCTTGATTTTAATGTTGAGGAACATGTTAGATTATGGAAAATGAAAGGCCATGAAAAACTATTAAATGCAAAATAAAGGTCAGGAATAAGATAAACCAAAAGAATGAAAAACAAAAGAAAACACATAATTAAAATAAACACACAACTGAACCAAACACACAACAAAATAAAACTAAATTAGAGCTACTCTAATATATACATAACCAACCCTTCACTCAGAAGTCATTAAAAATTGCATTGGAAGGAACAACTAAGAAGTAATGCTTCAAAAAATATCCATTCATAGGTAATAGGATATCATTTCCTTCCAAATATTTGAGGAAAAAATAATTTATTCCTAACAACTTAGATATATGATATGGGCCAATCCAACAATAATAAAACTTGGAATGTTGGCCTTTATTTTCATGGGCTTTATCCCATAGTAGTACTAGATAAAAAAAATACTAAAATATTTCACCTTATCCTTCTTGTAAAACCATGTTTAGATAGTGATTTCATTATTGTTGAATTTTAGTAAGGCTTCTTCTCAATCATCCTCTAGCTAGACAATGTCCAATAGTCTTGAATTCACCTTCTCATTACTTTCCATGTATTGATTTATGATATTAAAGGTGGGAAAATTGAGCATAATTGGGAAGATGGTTTCTAAACCATAAAATATCAAGAATTATGAGATTTTTATAGCCTACTTATATCTATCATGGTCAACCTAAAGAGCATACTTTAATAGCAAATGCCATTCCCTTGGTTTCTATTTTGTTGACTTATTGATTGCATTCATTATATTTTCTTGGTTGAATCTACCAACACATTCCATCATGGATAGTAGTAGTTTGAGTATCTCAAAATTATCCCATGTTAATAATCCCATTTATTAAGTTCTTCCAATTGGAATGTAGGGCCATTGTCATAAACCAAGGAACCTGAGATGCCAAACTAGGTAGTTATCTTTTCTTATAAGAACTTGATCACTTTAATGGTTGTGATATTATTTTTTGATACTACATTGATCCACATTTTACAATAATATGTGGTAGTGAGGATAAATTTATGTCCTAATGTGGAGTTGGGATTGATAAATCCTAATGTGGAGTTAGGATTGATAAATCCTATGAATCCAATCCCCATTGTGTAAAAGGTATTTCCTACAAAATAGGCTATAAGTTCATTACAACATGATATTATCACTTGGAAAACTTTTGTAATTGATGGAATGATCGAATATGAGCATGAAAATACTTTAATATGGTAGGAAAATGGTAGCCAAATCATAGTATCTTATGCACAGTTACATTTGTTACATGATGAGCACTACCTAGCTTATCATGAAAGCTAACCACAACTAATTTGGATTCATCTTATAATAGGAATATGAAGTATATACCTTCATATTTATTCTATGCATAAGTCCTTTTTTCAACATGTATTTGGATAATTTCAATCTAAGTGACCTTTTATACATTGAGTTCAATACAATGGTGGATTTACATAAAAAAGATAGTGGGTGACTTAGGCATACCAATCCTACTAAGGATTTTGTGTTTGTTTAACTTGGTGCACTATGATTTAGGGATCTATCTCAATTATAATAACCCCATTGGGTTTTACCAGAATAGAGTAATTAAAAAAAAAATTACTTATATGCATCTAATAGATTTCACCATGAGAAATCTAATTGATCATTAACTAAATGTAATATTTTAGTTAACCCCACAAGGTTTATAGCTAATCCATTTAGCTAATGATCACCAAGATAATGATATAACAAAACACGAACACAATTGAATAAATAATAAAGACTGCATTTATTTCATTAAAGTAATAATACAATTTTAGCCATGGCCAATACAACTTTACAACCACTATTTTAGATGTATAAATGAATAAATAATATATCTTCATCAATAAATAATGTCTCAAATAATAATAATAATATAATTATATAAATCTCCATGGAGCATGAGTCTCCATGACTCAAGAGTCTCTATGATGTAAGAATCTATCTATAATCTCAAGTGTAGTCTCTAGTGTAGTACTACTGCAAGGAGGGAGAGAAGCATTCGATTATTTTTCCACACCAATCATGGACCATTGATCCCCCAAAATATATCATAACAAGGGAATGGCCCTCCCTTCATGTATGGGTAAATAATAATGGTGCAAGAATCTAGAGTAACAAACTAGAACCCATGTGTTGTAAGATAATTAATACATGAGGTGTACCATAAATAATTTTATTCTAACATGATATCACACAAACATGTAAACTATATCAAACACATGAAATAAAAATGTTTAACTATATAAAATACTCTGGCCAAAGTTTCAAATAGTTAATGATCTCTAGGATCAATCAATTTCGTACACACCATTCATCATATTATACCTCATCTTGCATTGATGGATCTAATTAAGCTAGTAGAATCCATACACTACTTTGTGTCATAAATTCAATATTTGGTTAATTATATAATAATATAAAAACTAATAATTTTAATCTAAATATTCTTTATTAACAAATATACATATGCTAAGTACAAAAATATCAAATACATGCATTTATTCCATCAAATATAATGCAATGAATCTAATATCATCTAGTTTATTACAAAATAATAAATAGAATAAAAAATAGTCTTCAATATAAACTTACCATTCGAGAAGAATTGTATCTAGACTATAGGTTTCTCAATTTTCTTTAAATTTTATTTTATCCATGAAACAAAACATTAATCATAAATTATTTATTTTTTCATATTCCAAAAATAAAAGAAAATCCAGTCCTATAACAACTTAATAAGATATGTATTTAAAAAATTAAATATTTTATTTTAATACCTAATCTAAACATTAAATATATAACAATTTACTCATTTTACCCTATTATAATCATAATTTTCATAAGCATATCATAGTTGTGTACATCTATATATGGTATATCTATTCTTAGATTTATAACCTATCAAAAAATCATATGTTTATACCATGCATATACATATTAATTTTTAAACTCTCATATAAATTTATATACAATCACAAATCTGATAATTTATACATTATACTCTAAGTAGAAAATCTAGTGTCCATGATCTTAGAGTATCTAGTATACTCTTGGTATACATTTAAGCTACAATAAATTGTCTCAATAACTTTAATAAATTAGATAATTTCCAATTTAATTATTTTGACTAAAAATACACAAAATATATGTGATTAGCAATTTGAGACATTTCTAAACAATGATTTACCAATTCCATTATTTTAAAATACACAAATCAATCAACTCACAACACTATTTGAATTGCTTGCATATATAATGATCAAATATTATATACTCAACTGACTATGTCCAAATATTGAGAATTATATGTTAATATAACTTAGCCTTATCATTTACACAGTCCATATGATATTACATTATAGGTTCAATTGATAATCATATAAATTAGCCTTATTATAATATACTATCCAAATCAATTTTTATAGAGACTGAGCAATTCATATATTCCTATGAATATTGTGAATTAAATATTTTATCTAAGACTTATAATTTCATCATACAATTAATTATATAAACAAATGCCTAGAATATAGCATAAACTCATCCAAATCAATATTCACCTTTTAAATATAAATATATGCATAACTATCTACCATCGACATCATTACCCAGTTTCAAGGCTTTATATGTTTATGGCTTGACAAGAATTAACCCCAATCCCATATATGTATATGTATATATATATATATATATATATATATATATATGTATGTATGTATGTATGTATGTGTATATATATATATATATATATATATATATATATGCTATGTATGGTATAAGATTTAATAATAGAGACTAATTATATATACTTTAATACATTTACCTTAAATCGGTTTAAAACCAATACACATAGATTTCATTTGAAAATCCCTAACCTTTGAATTATACATACATACATACATACATACATACATACATACATACATACATACATACACACACACATATATATATATATATATATATATATATATATATATATATATATATATATATATATATATATATATGTAGACACACACACAAACACACACACACACACACACACACACACACACACACACACACACACACACACACACACACACACACACACACACACACACACACACAAACCATCAAACCATTAATCTCGACTATATACATATATGTGTGTCTGTGTACATTTTCCTACTTAGTAAATTTTTTTATAAAAATCTAAAACATCCTTACCCAAATTCCAAGTTAGGTATGTACATATTCAAATCCTTCATAACCAATACATAATTTTATATATGTTTGAGCATTAATGATTATATCCCTAAACTAGTTTGATAACTAAAACTGAGTCTAAGACCCTACCCAGTCTATATATAAATACCCTTTAAATGAAATAACCATAAAATGAATTTATAGGGTTTACAAATTGAAAAGGAATTAATTAAAGAGCTTTCATAGTGATAATATAAACATGGAAAAAATCCTATAGCTCTAACCATTCCACTTAGGGTTACTCTAGGTTGGATGTAGGGTTTTGGGGATGGCCAAGGCATCTATAGGGCCCTACATTCAACCCATTATTTTTATAATTTAAAAAAAAATTGAAACTAGTAAACCCTTTATCATTTATTTTACAAAAATCCATCAAACTATAACATAATAATTTAAATTACATCACCAACTTGTAAAATATGATTATAATGCCAAGGAATTTATATTTGTCTTCACTTATTAGCTTGATTACCCTTTGTTCTAATTTTATTACTGCTCCCCCCATATGTCATCCCCTCATAGACCTATCTCCACTTCATTTTATTATCCTCCATGCCCTTACTCATCTCACTAATTTATTCCCTTTACTCGATATGCAAATAATGACTAAAATAATGCATGTCATGAATAACTCAATAAGACTCAAAAAAATTATAGTCCACCACCATTTCTCATGCATAAATCCACCAAATCCATAATAGTTTTATTCTATGATTATTAACTCAAGTTAAAATAGATTAGAAACCCTAATTATCTTGAACCTTCTAAAAAACCATTAAAATAATCATTATTTAATCCTTAGAAATATGCATGCTCGTTGACCTTAATAAACATCCACCCATTTGAATTTATAAAAGTCATCAAACATTATCATTCCATGCAATATAGACTAAATGAAAGTATACTTAACATAATGACCATATGATAAAGTAAATATAGCATACGACTATTTAAAATACCATTGATAATGTTACCAAGTCATCCAAGAATCAAACACAATGATGTCCATATAATCATTAAACAATGTTCTTATCTTTATTACTTTTCATAGCATTATATTTATTTCCTAAGCACTAAAGCTTTAAATAATTCTTAAGTCAAGAACATTAATTTCATTTTATCATGCCAACTTAGGGTCATTCATTGATTCTTAAAAGTAATTATAATTCTTTAATGTCTTATTACAAGTTTATGAAACTATTATAAAATATAATGTAAACTTATAAAAATAAGTAGTCACTTAACAAACTGACTAAGTTAAGTAATAGAATACATCTATTAATTCAACAAAGAATCCAAATAAATCATTATACAAATATTAAGTTATAACCAAAACAATAGTAAGCCACAACAAGATAGGTAAATATTCATTTAAACAACTAAGAAATAACATCTAAAACTATTAATGTAGTAACACAACTAGATTATTGAAATCACTCAATCAAAACAACATGATCATCAAACAGAAACAAAATCATAATAGACATACATAATAGAAATAAAAACATAATACAAGTATATAACTCAAATAATAATCATAAAACATGTTAATATATTATGGTATGTGTATGGGTTTCCATTTTTTATCTCTATCATCCCCCAATGCCTCCATCTAAAGCATCCTCTGTAATGATTCCCTTCCTCTATCACACTCTAAAGGATATATCTATTTTACATCCACCTCAAAAAAAATGAAGGTAGTTAAACTATAACATTATGAAATACACAAAATAATTGTATAAACTAACAAACATGATCATAATGTATAGAATATAAAAATAAAACTATCTTATAGAAAATCAATCATGTACATTAAGTAACATGTAACTATCTAATAATAAACACATGACATAAAGATTAATTAAATAGTAGTTAGTCAATCAACAACCATAAAAATCCATGTATCAAAAGGTTATTCAACTTAGAGAGAAATCATGATGTGCCATCAATGATTAGTTGAGTGATACCCTACCCTATAACCAACTTGGTAGGGTTGATTTTAGCCATCCATCTACCTATACACTCATTTAATTCATCTTGCCCTAACATGATCTTGATGGATGGGTTTGAAATAATTGTATGCACATTATTTCTAAAGATGTAGTGTCTTAATTTTTTTACTACCTTGACCAATATGTATGCATGATTATCTAATGTGGAATACCTAACTTTTGTAGCTTTTAGGTTCATGCTCATAAAGGCAACTGGATGTTCCTCTCCATCTAGCCTTTACATTAGAACTACAATAAAGGTTTTCTTTAGATGCAAAAGGATAAAGATAAAATTATTTGGTATATCTAGGAAAATTATCACATGTTCCTATTATTATGGCCAATATGCCACCTTTTGTTCAAAATGGGGGACCCCTCTAAAAATATCATGAACCAAAGTTTAAGGATCCTTTCTTTTGTTATTGTTAGCAATGTCTGCTTGATTCTTTGAAATCTATATCCCTAATTTCTTGAGTAGAAACACGCCTAATTTATTCTATGACTAAGGAATGATTGTTTTCTAGGAATCATATCACTAACATTATAGGTCTACTTTTGATAGAAATTATTGAACTCTCATTCCTTTCCTAGAGTAGTATATCTATCACCCTTCATGGAAAATTGAAATATCAATAAATAATGAGTAAGTTTTAAATGTATTGTGTCTCTTTTCATTTTATACTTAGTCTTTTTTGTGAATTTTTTAGAGCCCAATAGAGCCTAGCCAAATGAGAAGGCACCACATCACTGAATGTCGGAATGGCTAGACCATGAACCCATTAGAGGTGTTAAAGCATGAGAAAGCCTAACCAAATGAGAAGGAGCCACATCTGTAAGTGTCATAATGGCTAGATCCTTAAACATATTAGATATGTCAAAGCTCAAGTGAGCTTGGTCAAATGAGAAGGCACCACATCACCAAATTTCAAAATATTTAGTCCCTAAACTTGTCAAAGATATCAGATCCTAAGAGAGCCCAACAAAATGAAAAGACACCACATCATCAAATGCCATAATGGCTAGTCTGCATACCTATTAGAGATGTGAGAGCCCAAGAGATCCCAAAAAAATGAGAAGGAAACACATTTCCAAATTTTATAATGGAAAATCCTTAGACTTGTCATAAATGTTAGAGGTTAAGAGAGCTTAATTGAATGAGAAGGCACCATGTCACCAAGTAACAAAGTGACTAGTCTCCCAGCCTTATCAAAGATGTTATATCCAAAGAGATCCCAAATTAATGATAATGTGCCATATAATCAAATTTTAGAATGGCTAGTCCTAAGAACTATAATAGATTTTAGAGCTTGAGAGAGCCCAACTGAATGAGAAAGCACCATGTCACCAAATGTCAAAATGGCTAGTCCCCTAGACCTATCAAAGATGTCAAAGCCTAAAAGAGCCTGTCTAAATGATAAATCACCATGTTTTAAAATTTTATAATGGCCAATCTTCATACCTATCAAATATTTTTTAACTCAAGAGATCCTAATCGAATGAGAAGGTACCATATCTCTAGGTGCCAAAATGGCCGGTCCCAAAGACCTATCAAAGATGTTAGATCTTAGGCAAGACTAGCTGAAAGAGAAGGTGCCACATCACTAAATGTTAAAATGGATAATCTTTAAACCTATCATATATGTCAAATCTTAGAGGATCCTAATCAAATAAGAAGGTGACATCTCACCAAATGTTAGAATAAACAGTCTTTAAACATGTAAGAGATGTTAGAGACTAGGAGAGCCCATTTGAATGAGAATGTAGCATGTCACCAAGTGTTAGAATGGACAGTGCCCTAGACCTATCAACTATGTTAGGGCTTAGGATATCCAAACTAAATGAGAAGTTACAACATCATCAAATGTTATAATGGATAGTGTTGGACCTATTATATATGTGAGAGCCTAGGAGAGCTCGATTAAATGAGAAGGCACCATGTCATCGAATGTCAAAATGGACAATCCCTAGATATGTTATAGATGTCAAAGCCTAAAATAAATTGACCAAATGAGAATGTTCCACATCACCAAGTGTCAGAGTAGTTAGTCCCAAGACCTATCAGAGATGTTAGATCCTATGAGAGCCTACCTGAATGAGGAGGTGCCATGTCACCTAGTAAGCAAATGAACTAGCAGCCACCTAAGTCCTATGAAAGGTCATAAAAAGGTATATAGGAGGTTAGATAACTAATTAGGATGTGCCACATATCCCTAAGTGACACATCACTCTTCTTAAGGGAATGACATACAGTATAAATCCATGCCTAGGTGTTAACTCTTAGTAGGAATACTAATGAATAGACACCATGTGTTAAAAAGTGGGAGTTAACCAAGAGTCCTCCAAGAGATGTAACCATGTGATTATTGTTAAAAAATAATAATTGTGATTGATTGGATAGTTTTAAAACATCTCATTTGCATTGCTATATATGACTAGTAGCGAAGGATCATGGGCTCCTAATTTAACTCTATATTTATAATTAAAGAGAGAAAATATAGCCACCAACTCAAATTTGAATTTTTAATAAGTGATCTTGCAAATGCCAATAATATAGGGTGATGAATGCATGCATTTATAAAATCCTAAGGGAATTTTTCTAATGGTTACCATTGCTACCTTAAAAAAACTCTAACTCCTTATATTTCCTATTCTCATAAAGTACCCTTGTATTTCACACTTTCTATGCTCAGATATTTCCTAATTCCCCTTTGTCTTACTACAATAGATGAATAATACTCAAACCCAAAGGCTAAACCTAAGCATTAATATAACACATTCCTAGCTATATTGACTGAATTCAAGCACTATAATGACTTGTTCAAATTGATCGATCAAGTCCCAATGGATTCAAGGTTAGATAATAACTAGCAAGTAAAATTTAAGGATTCCTTTTAATCTTAAAATAATTTTAGATGTCACATATCCATTTCTAAGTTAGAGGCATTCCCATATGTCAACTTATTAAGTAACCTCCTTCATAATTCTATCTATTTACAAGATAGATTCCACAACTAGGTATTCTCACCCAACTCTCAACACAATTTTTTTGGTATCTCTAGGAACACCCTCAAGGGTATTACTCCCTCCTGGACTACACCTTATCCTATGATGTAATGATGTTAATGGTTTAGATGGGGACCTACCAGATATATAATATCCTCCATGAGTGGGCTAAGAACCTAGATGCTAAATGAGTGAACAAAGAGGATATCAATACATACATGGTTTGTACCTTCTAGGAGGATGTTCAGGTAGGCATGATCCTATTAAACTAGTTATTTAAGGTACAAGACTAGTTTCATGTCAATGAGATATGGGTGCCTCTCCTATACATGATCCTCACATGCTTAGAAGTTTCAGATATGGGAGGATTAATAAACTTCAAGTTGGTCAATGCCATCACTGATAACTGAGATAGGATTAATTTATACATAATGATCTATCTATTAGACATAGTCTACATGATACTCTCATTCAGCATTTAGCTTTTCCAAGATTATTGAGGGCTCAATGGTCTACATGGTCTCTTACAAGTCATATGGTCACTTATTACACAATCACATCTAAGACATATGTGATAATTTCTACCCAATCATTTACTAAGCCATTAATGAGGCCCTAATTCCCCAACTCTCAAAGGCAATTAGGGATTTCATCACTACCATTGGGGACTACTAGATTTGTAAGGACACCATGATCTATATTATGGGTTTCCTCAAGAATCCCATTCACATATCATATTTTTTCTAGACCATATAGTAGAATAGGAGATTTTCTATTAGCTTCTAGAGGGTATCTTTAGATACTACATCTAGCATCAGCAAAAGGCATTCCTGCCACTTTTGATCATAATTAGGCACCATGTCTATAACTCCTTCCCTCCAATTTAGAAGATGGTAACTAGGTAAGACTCTTTTCCCTATCAAAATGAAATATCCAACACTAAGACCCAAAGGGGATAATTATAGATCACTTGGTGTGGTACTTAACCCGACTCAATATCAACTACAATTACTAGGCCAAAGATGATGATGAGCTCTATCTAGATGCTGCCAATAACCAAGAGGTATTATCCAAAATCATGATAAAGAAAAATAATAAGGGAAATAAAATTTAGTTAGGCCCCTATGTGCTTCCTCCATCTCTTGTTTATTCTATAGAGGACCCATATTTGACATCACCTACTATCTCTTAGAGGATCTTGTAAGGTATTCTACTACCTTCTCCTCCTCATGCTCTAATTTTAGATTTACTTCCTTTAAAAACTCCTCTTCCTCATGTCTCAACTCCTCCTCTACCTCATTTAATCACTCCTCACACCCTACCTTTTCCTTTGCCTCCTTTGACAACTCTATTAGTCTAAACATAATATATCTAGACCCAAGCTATTCAAAATTATATGGCCTAAGCACAACCATCTCAACCACTAGAATCTAAACCCTAAGCTTTATATACCCCAAGGTTTTATGTGGCTAGCAGCCCAAGAGTAAGCTTGGATCCCAATAGGAACACATATATGTTCCCCATCTCATGCCTTCAAATTATTTTATTTCCTCTTTATCTCTCACTCTTGCCACTTTCCAACTCTTGGTGCCATCACACACTAGTTCCACTCTAATCCCATAACCCTCCCAAGTAGTGACTCCTCTATTCCCCATTACACCCCCTTGATCATTTACCCAATTAACGTTTGTCTCATTCCTCTCGAGCATCCTTGCCTCTTTATTCCCCTCTACTCCTTACATATCATAACTTGGATTCCTCCTGGTTCTTTCCTTGATTGTGCCTTTATCAGTAGCTATGGTTATGATTATTGAGAGCATAAAAATTGTAGTAGGGACCCTCCTGATGCCCACTCTATTTATCATAACACTTCCCTTAGTAACTTTGAGCCCTCCAACATCAGCCTCTATGGCTCTTATTGTCCACACTAGTCCATCTACTATAACTCTGAAGCTAACCCAGGTAAGAGGTTGAAAAATAATTAAAAAGAAAATTAAACTATATCCCAAACCTAAAGGCTTTATACTCTAGTTTAACTTTCTTTATAGGCCTTGACATTTCCTCTAGTCCTAGTCATAACACCTTGGTGCCTAGCTCCTTAGCCCCATCTTTCCATTAACCAGGGATATAAGGGACTTGCTTTCAACCACCCCATCTCTTCCTTGATATTTAATGACCCTTTCCCATGGGTAATTTTTTCTTAAGTTAGCTTAACCTAGGAATAATGGTATGTACAAATGTTCCCATGGTCCTCCCCTTTCATCCTTCCTCTTTTCACTCCCATGCCCCCTCTTCCTCCATTTATTTCCTCACTCACTCCATCTACTTCTTTCATCTCCCCTACACATCATCCTCTACCCTTAACTACCATTTCATCCACCCATCATACACCCCCCCCCACAACCTAGGGAATGGTCCCAAGGTCACAGGCACTAGAGATACTACCTAGGGAAACTTGAACATGTAAAGGAGTTTTAACTGAGCCTTTACAAGGATGAACAGGACACTAGAATAGAGGTTTATCTAGGATAGAAACCTAGTAATTTTGTAGATCCCTCAAGATATATTCTCCCTTAGTAAGGTAAATACTTCTATTGGGGATGAAAGGATGGTTGATGACCAACTCTCCATTTTCTGAGCAACTCATGATATGTCTGATAAGTTCTTTGAGGACATGTAGAGCCAGGTTCATAATTTAGAAGCCAAAGTGAAGAGAACATTTCCCATTGAGATAATTGGATAAGTCAAGAATGCCCTCTTACAATTATTTTCAATCCTTGGGAAAGTAGTGGATACTCTAGCTAAGACCAACATACTTATCTAGTAGACCCAATCTTACATAGAAAGGATTACAGAGATTGATGAGAAGTCTTGGAAGATGCAAATGGTCATCAATAAAGGGATGTTCTTCGAGTTAAAACTAATGATGACCTCAGACTTTAGGTTATACCATATGTATGTTGGGAGCATGAGGATTTCTAGAGAGGAATGGTTGGTTGTGGCTCACATTTTAATGGGGCCCTTGGAAAAGGATAACAATAAGATATTGACCTAATTCAAAGAGGTCAATATCTCTATTCTATTTCACCTAAATGGCATATTTATTTCATGAGGGGAATTTGGAGTCCACCTAGGTCAATTAGACTAGGTCATGAGGGATAAGGTCACTAGAGTGAACCAAGAAATGGCCCGACTAGTGTTGAATATATCAACATAGTCTATGATGAGCATCAACTAGGTATCTAGGGTCTAAGAATAAATTAACATATCCTTCCTAGTCTACCAGAGACTAGTGACTCAATTCAAAGCAATCTTTAAGGACCCCCTAATGAAAATTTACAATTTGGATAAGGAGTTTGACCTCATGGAGGATGTGTTGGAAGTTAGGGATACCATGTTAAAGTAGATAGAAGTTAGACCTTCTCATCTACCTCATCATGTCAATTAAGTATCCCATCATAAATCTATTATAGGTTTAAACGGATTACCTTGTTTAAATTTTGAAATATGGTTGTAACTATAATGAGTGGCCATCACAACCCAAGATTGGATCCTCATGTTATTTGGAGGTGAGCCCTATCCTTATATATAAATAAGATCTATATTATAGTATAGGGTTGACAAAAAAATACTCAAAATTGTTGTTAGATTATAGCCAAGATTTCACATACTTTTCCTTCATCTCTCTAGACTTTAAAGTTATCCTACATCGAATATTATAACAACATTTACTCCTTCTAATGAATACAATCTCTATTTTATGTAAGAGGGTTTATTCTATGTTTCAATTATTTTTCATTTCCAATCTTGAATGACAATCAATGCTAGGTTAATTGGATTAACACTTTGCTAATTTATAGTTGTTATGGTTATTATGTGCATAGCTATTACAATCACTATATGAGTTCTCTCATTTCCATTTATAATACTAATAATTTATGTGTTAATATACAAATTCTCACATGGTGTTTATGTGTATTATATTATAAGATCTTAGCACTCATATTTAGTGAGAGTTCATATTGAAGGCATACTCCTAGTTCCCTTAGACTTTTCCCATTATATGTTCTTAGAGATAAAACTTTAGTGAAACTTATTCTAATAGTGGTGTAATTTTGGTAGAGTTACTTGGTTCGATGATTAATGCATTGATTTCATTTTAGACTTGAAGGCCCCCTTTTTTTGCCTTACTCTTCCCTTTCTTTTTGTGTTTGTTCTTCAAAATTAAATTACTCTTTCCCCTTGTATTCATAAATTGGAAGCATAATACTCAAATTCTCATAACAATCTTTGACCTATGTGTATGAACTTTAGATTGAAATTTAGGTGGTGATAGTGCATCTCTTGGAGATTATTTATGTAGACTCTATTTTTTAAGTTAAATACATGTATCCATGCCCTGGGTTGATCCTAGATTAGTCCTAAAATGGCAAACAAAAGTCTATAATTATCTACACCTTCCCCTTTTAAGGAATGCATAATTTCATGAGCATTAGTATATTGGAGTGAATAATGGTTGGCTCTATAAGAAGGGCCCTTATATGAATACTCCATATTTTTTGTTGATTTTGTCTTATGGGTATGTTAAGATTGGATTATTGGTAATAATGTGCTAACTACTATTTGATTATGAATCATCTTAGAGACTAGTTCACCTATTACCATGGATATGTCCTATTGAGGTCATTTGTTAATTTCCCCCTTTATTTTACATATAAAACCTAGGTTTAACCAACATAAACCTACCATGATTCCCATTGGTTCATCCCCATGAATTATCCTAAATTAGCAACCTAAAATGGCCTAGTTAGTTCACTCTACCATTAACATCTTAGGAGTTATCCATGATTTACCTAGGAACCTTGAGAGGTATCTCCCTCATTTCACCCCTAATATGGGATAAACTACACATAACATCCTACAAAATCACCTTGAGACTTATAAATGTAGAACATAAGTATGTGGCATACAATCTTTCCCCCTTTACCTTAATGAACTCTACATATGATTTCCTCATCAACTTTCTTGAATACTATCCCAAGTTGGGACCATTTCAATTCTACTTTCCTCACCCAATTTGGGCAAGTGATAGACCCTAGTGTCCTATACTAGTAGTTTTATTACATCAAGAGGGAGCCTAATGAGCCTATTAGGAACTTCAATGCTAGGTTTTAGAAGATGTATAACTAGGTCACCATTTTTATCAACCTAACTCTCAATTAGCACTTGAAATGTATAAAAATATGCCATACCCTTAAACAACCATGTTCTTAAGAAGGGATGTAACCATAGTAAACATATCCTTGGCTTATGTAGGGGCCATAAAATTTGATATATCAAGGTTACATAATTACTCCCATTATTAGTATTTTACCATAAATTCTTGCATTAAACTTCTTTCTCAGTGTTAATTATAATGCCCTAATGCTTCAGTCCCTAACCATAATGTATCAACTCTCACTAGGTCATCCCACTTCAAACCAATAAATGGGTTCCATAATCCTAGGGAACCATGAACTAATTCCTTAGACTCAACATTAGGTAATGTTGGTCATAGTTAACAATACCCAAAAAATACCTCAACATTCCACTAAGACTGAGTTGGATATCATACAATGGATAGTATAAAAACATAACAATGACTTCTTAGGGCTATAGAGATAAGTGAGTAAATATAATGCATAAAGTTCTAATAAAAACTTCACATATCAGAAACCAAACAAGAAATATAGACATCCTCACAATCCCATAGAACCTTTACCCGATAGGTTGCCTAAAATCAATATCTTTGAGCTAGCCTTATCTAAATAGTGTCAAGTCCATACCATAGCAGCACATGGGGAATTGGATTAGATGGATTTTGGTTCTAATTTTGATATATTCCAAAAGGAGATGGAAGAGTATGAGGTGGTCCCCAATCATCCTAAATCCTCTAACTCAAGAAAATCCCCTAGTACTACTATGGTATTATAAACTATGGATTTCCCTAGCCAAGAATATAATGACCCAAAGGAGGGTATTAGTGAGGTGCAAACATTTCAATAATTCTAAAGGAGAAACTATGCCCTTAGTAATAGGCAACAAAAACAACCCCTTACTACCTAAATACCCCTTAATAATGGTGTAACCCCACCATATCATAATGTTAGGAATGATCCCTCACATTTAATACCTCAAAAACCTAAAGTACTTATGGAAGCATCACCAATCCAAAGCAAAGGTGGTTACAACATATTTAATGATATGAAAAAGATCAAGGATAACATCACCTTTCATGATCTTTCTCAAATCATATATTAATGGGATTTCCTTTAAAATCTTTGAATCAAAAATTGACCCCATAGGCCCAACCAAAACCAAGATTAGTACACACTAATGTGCTCATTCACAAAAATAAGATGGAGGTACCCACTTTACTTTTAACCATCTATTTGTTTGTAAATAATCTACATAGCTAGTTAGTAGATTTAGGAGCCTCAACCAATGTAATACTAGTAGGCATATGTGATAAACTCAATTTGTCCCCCATAAAGTTAGACAAGGTAGTGGTCTAGCTAGACAAGTTATAAGTGAAAGTAATAGGTGAGTTGATAAACATCCACATCTAGTTGGAGTCTAATCCTAGGATTCAATACTTGATAGACATTCAAGTGGTGAATATTCCTAAAGCCTATGACATGTTCCTCAATAGATATTGGTCCAAAGCCTTAAATGGGTATATGGACACATATTTCTCCCATATGTGATTACCATGTAGAGGATTAGCCAACCAAATAAGGGTAAATAGATAACCCCACATGAAGCATATGATAACTAAGTATAATGCTATCAATTAGAAGATAAACCTAGTTTTCTCAGACTTGCATGCCTACACATTGAGGATAAGGCCTCCCAAAATACAAACTAGTAATAACCCAAGTCTTCTTGGCCTATTGTCTCTTTATATATATGAATCTCACTCAAAACAATATAGTGGAACTAGTGTTCTGCTTATAGACCCCCTATGGAGAAAACATTTAGCATCATATAGGTTCTAATTTACTTGCATGAATAACTTGGTAGAGTATGAAGCTCTAATCTTGGGATTAAAATTTGTACTAAAACATAAATAAAATAAACTAAGAGTAATCAATGACTCTGAACTAGTGTTCAACTAGATCAAGACTAAGTTTTAATGCAAACTATCATACTTCAAAAGGTATAAGAATAGATCTTAGGACTTAATCAAAAAATTTAACACATTTAATATCAACCCTATTCCCCTAAAATAAACCAAGTAGGAGACTCACTAGCATTGGCAGTGACAAACCTAATTCCCTTAGATGACATTGAGTTATAAGAATTCTCTATGGAACTTATCCCATGTCTCTCTTTCCCAGACAATATGACTCAATTTCAATTATTCTAGGATAACCAATAGATCATCCAGTTCCTTAGCAATGAGGGAATATTTGAGACCCAAATTATAGATGAGAAAGATAGAGACAACCTTATAAATGAGATGGATAAGGATGGGATCCTAAATATTCATGGGAACTATATCCCAAAAGGGATGATCTCATTAGAAAGAGCATTTTATGTGTTAAACCCCACTTTCTAGGTGAAAAAGATAAAGTTTGAGGACCAAAATTATGGACTCATCAACCTCAATCCTATAGAAAATCCCTAGAGGGTTAATGTGGGACCTTATCATACATACCATAAATTAGAATAATTATGAAGATAATTATTGAGAGATAATAACATAATTTACTAGGCATATTAGAACCTTAAGGTCTTTGACATGAGAGTAATTGCTCATAGTATCCCCTTAAAACCCATTCAAAAATCCTTCATATAAAGACAAAGGATAGTAAACCCAATATTATATCCTTTAATACATAAGGAAGCCCATAATTTACTTTCTATAGGGATAATTTCTTAGTTCACCACTTGACCTAGGTGGCCCACCTGGTCCTGGTGCAAAATAAAAATGGATAGATTTGCCTATGCATGGAATTACAAAACTTTAATGGGGCCTTAGATAAATATAATTACCCATTTCCCTCCATAGATGAGGTGATCCAAATGGTGATCGTGTATCAAATGATGTCCTTTTTGGATGGCTTTTCAGGATATAACTAGGTCTTGGTCATTCTTGATGATAGAACTAAGACTTCTTTCACCACTAAGTGGGGCAAAATTTCTTATAAATGAATGACATTTGGTTTAACTAACATTAGTGACACTTTCCAAATGGAAATGGACTTCACTTTTGAAGGAATAATAGGTAAATGATAATAATGTACATAGATGACCTAACTATGTTTTTAAAATATAAGTCACATCATGTACACAACTTGAAAAGGGTATTTAAAAGATGTTAAAGGTATGGAATTTCCTTAAACCTAAATAATAACATGTTTGGTATCATTGAATGTAAGCTAATTGGTCACATTGTCACAAAAGAAGATATTACTATCAACCTTAAAAGGATAGATATAATTTCTACGCTTCCTTTACCTAATAATAAGAAGGAACTAAAATATTTCTTTGGGAAAATCAACTTTGTCCATAAATTTAAATTATGGATTTACTAAAATAGTAAAACCATTGAATGTAATGTTGAAATAAGATGCTAAATTAGAATGGCATGCAAAATCAAAAAAGGATTTTTAGGATATCAAATATGAAATCATATAAGCCCCTATCCTCATTAGTTTAGACTATATGCAAGATTTCTATATCTATCCCTTTGCTTTAGGTTACACCATTATCGCTTTCCTTACCCAAAGGTTAGAAGGAGCTGAATAACACATGGCTTTTATGAGCACTAATCTTAAGGATTTTGAGCTCAAATATTCTACCCTAAAAAAACATGCATATGCCCTAGTCAATGTAGTTAAGAAATGCAAGCATTTGATCCTCTAGAATAGAGTACATGCCATTATCTTAGACCCATCTATAAATATATGTTAGGGTAAAATGAGCTAGGTAAAATAATAGGTTTATTGATGATGACATTACAAGAGTATGACTTGGAAATAAAGTTTTCAAACTAGTTAGAAGATAAGGCCTTACTCGGTTAATAATAAAGTTAGACCTGAGGGTTATAGTATACCAAGTAGACCAATAAAGGGTACTAAAATCAGTTTGGTACATATCAATCATGCACTTCCTAGTATATGTAAATGCACCCCCAAGACTCAACACACATATAAGAGATCCATATAATTGAAGACCACATAATACATGATGAAGAAGGGAGTTCTCTTCAGAATAAATCATGAAGGAATCTAACATTGGTGTGTATCACAAGAAGAGGCCAAAGAGATAATGGCAAGTTTAAATGAAAAAATGGGAGTCAACCACCTTGTAGAAAACATCATGGCCCAAAATGTTCTTTGGGTAGTCTATTATTATCCCACATTATTTCAATATGTTCACACCCACATCTATTTATGTCACTAGCGCTAAACCTTTATTAAGAGAAAAATGCATGAAATGATGCCACTACAACCTATTTTGGAATCTACACCATTTTCATAATGGGGATTGGATTTCTTGGGAATTATTAGCCCCAATTCATTATTCAACCATAATATCATTATTATGGGCATGAAATATTACACCAAATGGTTTGAGGCAATTTTAACCAAAAGAATCACCACTATCAAAGTCATCAAGATCCTTAAAAATATCGTAGCTACCCATTTTTGGGTGCCCATTTATTTAGTATATGATAATGGTCTTGCCTTTCAATCCATAAAATTCATAGAATGGGCCTATGATAATGGGATCAGACTAAAGTTCTCATCCAATCACTACCTATAAGGGAATGGATTGGTGGAGTCCATTAATAAGAACTTGATTGATGCCATCAAGAAATTAGCTAGAGAAAAGCCCCAAGAATGACAATCATTACTAAATTTTTCCCTATGGGTGGACCAAATCAGGTATTAACAAACCCTCAAAATCTCTCCTTTCTTTCTTGTTTATGGATTGGAGCCCATTATGCTAGTCATGTTCAGGTTATTGACTTATGAGTTCATGTAATAATTCATGGAATCCGATGAAAATGTGAGTTCTAAACTCCTCAACCTAATTCATTTAGAAGAAGACCAGGATGAATTTCTATTGAGCTTTATCAAACACCAAGATATAGTTAAAAAGTGGTTTGATAAGAGGGAAAGGATAAAGACCTTTAGAATCTCAACCTGGTCATAATGTGGGACAAGACTTATAAAAAGAAAGGCTAACATTCAAAATTTGATCCCCTATGGATTGGCCCATACTAAATAGATAAAATATTGGGATAAAATGTCTTATGTCTCACATATCTAGAGGGAAATTAGATACTAATTCTAATAAATAGGTATTTCTTAAAGCACTATTTCTTGGTTATCCCTTCCAATGTGGTTTTTGAGTAACCTAGGTAGAGGTGGTAATGTATATATTAGATAGATTTACTTTTATTGTGTGTTTGATTTCATTGTGTGTTTGTTTTCAATTTGTGATTTTATTTTATTTTGGGTTTTATTCCCTTTGGTTCCCCTTTTTTTTGTGATTTTCGTCTGACACCTGATCCCTATTAGTAATTGCTCTAGGTGATGGTTGAAGCCTGAAAGGATTGTTGAAAAGTAAGAATATCCAAGTTGAAACCTTTGATCTAAGAAATTTTAGGATGATAATTGAAACATTTTATGCTCCAAATATGAGAGTCCATTGATTCTAAAATAAATTTTTGGATTTTATAATAATCCACACCCTAATACAGCCACCAATCTACACTTAAAATAATGCCTCAATAAAATACTAGGTTATTTGAGCTAATTAAAGACTAGATGGGTATTCAAAACTTCCTCAACATACATTCACCCTTGGATTGGTCCTGAAACCTCAATGGATAATACTAATAAATGATAATATTTTCATAAATAGTCTTGGAAAAGAATAAGGAAAACATGCATAATCAAAATTTTGAGTCTACCTTGAAATGGCTATATACTAGGTATCTCCACCATAAGTTTTTTGGACTGCTTGGAAGTGGATCAAGGCCATAAATGGGACTAGATGAATATTTATTAGGGATATTAATTCTAATATATTATAAAATAAATACCTCATCCATATCCCCTCCAAGACTTTAAGCCATTAATGCCCTAGATGAAACCTGATAACCAGTCCAACCTTGATTACTCAACTAAAATTTAGGGTGAATGGAAAATGAAAATCACCTATTAAACATATTGGTGTCCATATATAGGGTGGAATATTAGTATACCACTTGATATTGTGAGACTTTAGTGTATCATATTTTTATGGTGAATAATATCCCTCTTACAATCTTTATGTTGAGTAAGGAATAAAGAATAAACTGGTCAAGTTCTAAGTGTTTGTCATCACTTTCCCTATAAAAGTCTCCATTTTTGTGGCTAACACACCCCCCTTTTTTTTTAAATGGTGGGGCCCTCAAATAATATCATGAACCAAAGATTTAGGATCCTTTCTTTTATTCTTTTCAATAGTGCCTACTCAAATCTTTGAAATCTATCTTTCCCTAAATTTTTGAGCAACAACAAACCTAATTTATTCTATGACTAAGGAATGATTATTATTTTAGGAATCACGTCACTAACATTATAGGTATAATTTTGATGAAAATTCCAAGAATTTCATTCATTTCTTAGAATAGTAGATTTGTCACCCTTCATGACAAATTCAAATATCTATAAATGATGAGTAAGTTGTAAATGTATTGTGTCCCTGTTCATTTTTAGTAATTTTTTGTGAATTTCATAGAGCCTAGGAGAGCCTAACTGATTGGGAAGGCACGACATCATTGAATTTTAGAATGGATAGTCCTCAGACCTATCAAAAATGTTAGAGCCTAAGAGAGATGAGCTAAATGAGAAGGTGACATATTGCCAAGCGTCAAAATGTCTAGTTCCCTAAACTTATCAAAGATGTTAGAGCTTGAGATATCCTAACCAAATGAGAAGGTGCCATGCCACTAAGTATCATAATGGCTAGTCCTTAGACCTGTCAAATATGTCAGAGCTTGGGAAAACCTGATCAAATGAGAAAGTGACACATCATTGAATGCCAAAAAGACCAATCCCTAGACTTGTCAGAGATTTCAAAGCTCAAGAGAGCTTAGTTAAATGAGAAGGCACCACATCATTGAATTTCATAATGGATAATCCTTAGACCTATTAGAGATGTTATAGCATGGGATATCCCATCCAAATGAGAAGTCACCACATCATTGAGTGTTAGAGTGGCTAGTCCCTTATACCTATCAGAGATGTTATATCCTGAGAGAGCCCAATAAAATGAGAAGGTGCCACATCACCAAATGTTAGAATGGTCAGTCCTTAAAACTATCAAAGATAATAGATCTTGAGAGAGCCTACCTAAATAAAAAGGCAACACATCATTGAATGTTAGAATGGCTACTCCCGTAGACCTATTAAAGATTTTAGAATTTGGGAGAGATCAGCCAAATGATAAGTCACTATGTTTCTAAATGTTATAATAGAAAGTCCCTAGACCTATCATAAATGTTAGATCCTAGGAGAGCCTGACCAAATCAAAAGGCAACATGTCACCAGGTGTTAAAATGGCCAATCCCCTAGAATTATTAGAGATGTTAGAGCACAGATGAATGAGAAGGTGTTATGTCATCAAATGTCAAAATGACTAATCCTCAAACCTATCAAAGATGTTAAATCCCTAGAGATCGTATATGAATGACAAGGCACCATGTCATCAAATGTTAGAATGGCAAGTCTTTAGACCTATCAGATATGTCAGATCCTAGGAGAGTTGGTTGAATGAGAAGGCACCATGTCACTAGGTGTTAGAATGTCTAGTCCCCTATACCTATTATAGATGTTAGATCCCAAGAGATCTCAACTAAATGAGAAGGTGCCATATCACCAAATTTAATAATGGATATTGATGTAGGTTTTATGCACACCATAGCCTTAACAAGGTAGCCTCTAACATTTTAGGATCTCAATAGAGGTGAACTCCACTCTAAGGCATAATTTGTAGGTATGCAAGCTTTGAAAACCTATTGATGGAATAATAGGTAGGGTATGCATGTTGTTAATAAGGTTTTTTGGATGGATGTATGACCTTCTAATAGAGTGAGTTCCTACATGAGTTAGATGGGTGGTTGGATTATAATCTAGAGTGGATAGATCTCAATAACAAATTCAAGAAAGGAAGGTAAGGTAGGATAGAAAAGAAGACTTTATGGTCCTTGGTAATTACTCCCCTGGTTAGTTTCTGAATAGACCTATGCTTTTTCAAACTTATGTCTTTTAATAGCAAAAATAACACACATGTAGTTAGACATAGATAATAAGTCTAAGGGAATAGAGATTTAGGAAGTTCACATTCCTTAGATAAAAGGTTTCTCCTTTTAGGTTAGTTATTTCACACCCTTGATGAGGAGATTATGGCTCAGGCAAGTGAATTATTTGAGGTAGCTATTGCATGCACATAGAAAACTACACCAAAGAAAGCATAAATACACATTCAGAAATATGATTCAAATAACCTGACTCACTTTATTAATATATTTACTTATATTTTAATAGTTATTCCACATCTTAAGATTAGTATATCAATCAAGAAATCAATAATATACTCATAGCTATAACACACTAAATATTTATTAAATCACACAACTATATAAATAACAATGAATTACATGAAATGGAAAGAAAATACTTAGGACACTTTGTTGATGATCAAAAATTGCTCACTACTCTATATTCCAAAAATTTCTTGACCTCATCTATTGAGTGGGGGATACAATTTTACACACACACACACACACACACACACACACACACACACACACACACACACACACACACACACACACACACACACACACACACACACACACACACACACACACACACACACACACACACACACACACACACACACACACACACACACACACACTTGGGGAAGGGGTCATCTTATCCTCTAAGTTCATGAAAGTGGTTACAAGCATTGGTTTGAACATGTAGTTACAAAACTATCTAGGATCTAAAAATAAATAAATTGAATTTTCAAATTCATGTAACATATACATGCACACAAAATAAAAAGTTAATTTATTACAATTATCTACTCACAAAACTAAATACATATACCACTACAAAATTGTATATGCATAAGATGTAGCGTATCAAGGCTTACTTGTCTGAAGTTTTGCATACACTTTGGTGGGAGTGGAAGTAGATGTGTATGATAAAGTTATAGTTTCACCTTTGGAATCTTGCCTTTTCCTCACCTCATTATTTTCATAAAATTTTTGGTCTACTCCATGTTGCTTTCATATGATGTCCAAATTTAGCAATGAAGGCTGATGAATTCTATTTGTGCATCCAAGGAGCTTGACATGCTCATCCTTGGTTTTTTGAAAATTATTCTTGAGGATATCCACTTTAGTAACCTTCATTTGAGCCTTTCTTAATTTAGATTTAATTTATTTGATTGATAAACCTTTCAATCTCTATTTGAATTCATCAGCTTCCTTATAAATAAGCTTATTAAAATTGGGAGTCTTTCACATATGATAACCTCAACTCATGTAAAATCTAAAGGACCTGAGCCTCATGTGCTTGGTATTTGGGAACTAAAGACCCAATGTTCTATAACCAATCTATTTCCTCTTCTTACTTAATAACTACTAAGTTCAAGAAATTAAATGCCTCTAGTGTAGTCATTAAATTGAGATGTTTGTATAACAAGTTGATTGTGTATGCCACTATCATCTTTAATTTAGCACTATCATTTCTTAGGATGTTGTACAATAAATTATTTTGGATCACATGATGGGCCATTTCAACCCTCATAAACTCCATAGCTTCTAATGTCTTATAACATATTAAAGTTGCCTCTTCGACCTCAACTTTAATTCTATCTAAGATTTGCACCATTTTGGCCTTTTATTTGAGTTTTTTCACTTCTTTCTCTAGTACTTACACCTTTACTTCTAGCTCTTACTGAGATATGTTTGTAATCTCATGAATGTAAACTACAACATCCTTATGCATCTAGGCTAGATCAACTAAATTTTCTTCATATAAGGGTTACTTTAGTTGTCTATTGTACCTTTTAGTAAGGGAGAACACCTCTTGTCTCTCCTATAAGAATATTTGAGCTCCCCTATCATCTTCTAGTTTTCTCTTCTTAACCCTTTGTATGCTACTAGTGGGGGGGTCAAACAATGTGGAGAAAGATGGGAGTTATATGATCTTAATGTTTGGCAATTGGGAAACCTTACTCCTCAAATCTAGTGCCCATGTAGGAATGTTAAGCTGATATGCGTTAGAGGTTGTAGTAACAACCTTTAATTCTATTTCCTAATGGGATTATTATTCCTTCCTAGAGGCCTTGGTGAGGACATTTAAGAGGGAAGGCCATATGATTTTAGACCAATCCACCCCTCCAAATTGAGGGAGTGGATGGACTATGATTATTTGAGACTTGGCCTCTTTCCCCATACCATTGGTTATCATAGTGGTCTCCTTTATGGAAGAGGTGGTTATAAGCGGAAGGGTGATTTTGGTGGATTGAACATGGAGTTAAGAGGTGTCCAAATCCATTTTCACCTTCCTAGACACCTTCTTTTTCTTAAGATATCTAACTATGGAGGTACTAGTAGGAATAGGAGGGATTGGTTTGGTGAATGGGATGGAAGTGGAGGTGGAAGAATAATTATTATTAGTGGTGGTGAAAGGAATGGATGAAGGGACTTCCACAAAGACAAGTTGATAAAAAATGCATAGAGAAGACAAAGGAACACTATCAAAAGATCGGTTACCTTTAAGAGAGAGATCCACTAGTTCTTAGAGGCTTATATCCTTGGCTATTTCAACTCATCTTCCTCATCAAAGTCATCTTCAATGTCTTTAATTATCACCATGTCTGCCTTAGTCAGTTCTTAATTGTGGAGGCTAAGTGGATGAGCCCTATAATACCTCTATTATGAGACTACCCATGGGATTCTTAGGCTTTCTTTTATATACCAAAGGGGTATTTACTTGAGTGGGGGAGTCCAAAGGTGATGATTCCCTAGGAGTTTCTACCCCAATATATGTAATAATTGGCCCTTACATATAA
Organism: Torreya grandis; assembly: GCA_037957365.1. Classification (NCBI taxonomy): domain Eukaryota; kingdom Viridiplantae; phylum Streptophyta; class Pinopsida; order Cupressales; family Taxaceae; genus Torreya; species Torreya grandis. The sequence continues at coordinate 2,299,689 of JARHVA010000722.1, read as the reverse complement.
CTTGTAGTAGGCTCTTTTTATATTCAACCTTCCTCATTAAAGTTGAGACTAATGGGGTTTCCTACCTATGTTGCCTTAATTTTGATGGGCTCGAGTAGCCTAAGATATTTATTTACTTACTTCAACCTTAGAGGGGGTCCTTACTAGAAGGAGGTAGCTTGGTCCTTTGGTTTCTCTAAGGATTCACCTCTCAAAAAATCCAAATACTTCCACCCATTAAAAAGTGCCTTCCTACTATCTAATTCCCTGGTGTAAATAGAAGGTTCACCTTGGATCATCCTAAAATGATCCTCCTATAATCTGGCAAGTTGTGCTCATTCCAATACCTCCTCATATAACTGAGAGCTCAAAAATACAAAATCATAGTCATAGGGCTGATGAAAATATGGAATCTTAAACCCATTGATATGGTTTTGGATCCACACATGGGGATCATAGTCCTTATGTGGAAGTTTAGGGAAGTGATAGATCCTGCATTTTGCACCTCCATATTTAAGATCTTTTCTCATTATATATATCATTCTACCACTGGTAATTAGATGGATAAAATATAAGTCTTATTTATGCCTTGCCAAATCTTCCTCTACACTCTTTCATAATTAGAAGGAAACCTCTTATTCATCTAACTTATTTAGAATAAACCTTGGTAGATACAGGGGGGAAACCTTATTCCCCCATACCATGATGATAGTAAAATTAGGGTAGAGAAAGAAATCTCCCTTTTTGGTTAGGTTCTTTACTATATTATTCCCAACCTAAGGCCTAGGTGAGCCATGAATAGCTTACCAAACTTGAGGATAAACATCCTTAGAGATCTCACCATGTGCCTTGTATAGTAATAGATATGCATAAATTGATAGTAATCACAAATTCTATTATTTTTATAGTCTATGGCTAGATATTGTGATGTACCAAGGTCTCTATAGCAGGTTCCCATGATTGCATATAATAGATACAACATCATGAAGAAATCCCTAATGGGTGTATAGTGCCTATCTTTGTGGATAATTTTCTCCCTCAGCCATAGGCTTATGATCTCACTGAGGGTGTAAACAACATCATGTGTGAGCAACATATATAGTAATAATACCCAATCTAAGTTGATAAAGTGGATTCTAGGCATACCATATAATATGTTGAGGAGAATCATGCTACTGTGGATACCCATCTTGAACCAATCAATTAAGATAGCCTCTTTCAACTTCTTTATTTTCTAGGAGATAGTTTCATTTAGGAGGAGCCACGATGATAGCACCTTCTCCATCGAGGTCTTTGTGTTGAATTTCACTAGTGTGTGCTTATCAAAATAGATGTCATGGATGCTAAATTATAAATATATGTAAAAATATACCCCTGAAAGGTAAGAAACCTTTGTATTGTTATTTAGTGATGTAAAAATGTGTCCTTTATTCTATCGATGAAGAATAAGTCCTGTAAGAGGTCTATATAATGAATCATTTCTAATTTTGTAGCAATAAAGTGAAGTCTTTAGCAATTTCAAGCCAATAATTCCTTCATAAATAATTAATATACCAATGTTATATCATCCTTTAATGAAAATATGTCCATTAAATTTATAACATCCCACAACATTGAGTAGTTCTTATACTTATCTCTAAACATGGTGGCATTAAAGACTATATCGATAAATTATACTAAATATTATATCAATTATGGAGATTAAAAATTGGTACCTTGAAATGTTTTGGATGTAGATGACATGGCTATATGCTTTTTTCTTCTCTCTTACTCAAACATATTGTATGTTATATATACCTGTATGCCAATACAAATAACTCAACTCTAGCTCGAATATTAATCATTGTATACTCTCAAATTAAAAACATAGGGCTCTTTTTTATTGTAAGATAGTATAAGAACTCAAATAAAATTTAGTTCAAATGAAAATTATAAATTTTAGTTGTAAAAAATCACCTATATAGAATCTAGCATTGAATACTAGTTCGTGTGACATAAATGTGCAATGTTCACTTTAGGCTTTCATTTCACGTATAATTCATTTTTTTTAGCTCAGGTTGGTAGGGACCTTTAAAATATTAATAGGAAGTATTTTTGAAATTATACCATCTAAGTATGATGAGACTTAGTACCAAATTACTTTAGGATGTACACCAAAAAATGATTTTGGGACAATGTTTTCAGACTAATTCTTTTGAGGAATTTATTTTAGAGAAAGTGTCCACAACAGTCTCTCTAAAGGATTTATCTGAGCAAAATTCTTGAAGTAATTCTTTTAGAGGGCTATTTCAAAGGTCTGGAGGGAACTTCAAATTTCATCGAGGGGTACTTTTGGTTTAAAAGGTCCACTTCATAGGGCATTTTATCCATGAAAAAATTCTTGAAGGGTCTAATTTTCAAATTGTAAATGGCACTTTTCAAATTCCCAAAGGGAACTTCCATATTGCTAAGGGTCATTGAAAAAATCTTGAAGGGTATAATTCTCCCAAACAAAATGTCTAAAGGAATTAGCCAAGGAAAAAAAGTTTCAATGCAAAAAGTCCTGAAGGGTATGTCCATGGGGAAAAGGTTCATTCACAAAGGCCAAAGGGAAATTTTTTATGGCAAAAAGGTCAAAATAAATATCCCAAAGGATACATCTAGTAGGGTAAGGGGTTAAAAAAAATACTTAAAGGGTATATCACACAAAACCTGAAGGGCATGTGCCCTAAAATAAGCAATCAAGAAAGGGGTAAATGGTGAATTCCAAAAAGGTTGAAGGTCTAGTTTGAAGGGTTCTAAAGGGTAGGTGGAAATAATTTAAAGGGTCTACTTTGGGGGAAATGTTTTCCCAAAGGGTATACTTTGCAAAGGCTAAAGGGCACTTCCAAAATTCCTAAAGGGTACTCTTCAATGGCTAAGGGTCATTTCCAAAAGTTCCAAAGGATAATTTTATATAGGGTCAAATGGATAATTCATTGAGGAGTTTGTTTTGAGGAAAGTGTATGAAGTCCAAAATTCCTTAAGGAAAAGAGTCCATAGGTCAAATTCTTTTAGGAAAACTATTTTAGACAAAATGTCTACAATAATTTATTTGAAAAAATAAGGCTTCCCAAATGATAATCTTGAAAGAAAATAGAATTAAAAATTTCCTAAACATAACATCAAAAAATATAATTTTGCATGAAGGCCAAAACAATTATCTCAAAGACTATAAACCCAAAGAATTCATCTGTAATACACAAGTTAGTCTCATAAACACAATGCCAATATCTTCTTGCTAAAAAATTGAAATGTCTTAGATTTTCAAAAATTTTCATAAAAATATGAAAAGTATTCCCCATTAAGATCAAATTTTGAAAAAAGTGGGTCACCATTTCCTTCTAAGGAAAAAGGGGGGTGTTAGATAAAACAATGGCCATTCCCCAAACCTATCAGAGATGTGAGATCCTAAGAGAGATCAGTTGAATGAGAAGGAACCATGTTAGAATGGACAATCCCTAAACCTATTAGAGATGTAAGATCCTATGAGAACTTAACTAAATGAGAAGGTACCATATCATTGAGTGTTAGAGTAGCTAGTCCATAGACCTATCAGAGATCTTAGATCTTAGGAGATCCCAACTAAATGAGGAGGTACCACATTACCCAATAAGTAGATTAACTAGTAGCCACATAAGGCCCTAGGAAGGTTATAATAAGGTATGAATGAGGTCAAATAACCAATCAAGATGTGCCACATATCCCTAGCTGACACCTCACCCTTATTAAGGGATTAAAATAGAGCATCAATCTATGCCTGCATGTTGACCATTAGTAGGAGGAACAATGAGTATATGCCATGTGTTGGAAATTAGGAGTTAAAAGAGAAGCCTCTAAGGGATGTGACTATTTTCCTAACACACACTAATCATTAAAAAAATAGGAAGCTGGGATCGATTAGATAGTTTGACAACATCCCATCACCTTTTATATATCTAGCTGCTAATAGATGATCATGAGAACCAAATTCAACTCTAGATTTATAATTAAAGAGAGAAAATCCAACCACCAACTTAAATTTTAATTCACATAAAGTTAGCCTCCAAAGTCCATTAAAATATGGGTGTTAGCAAAGGTTCTTAAAATTACACCAAAAAATGTTAATTATAGGGATAACTTGCATAATGGAGAGTAAAAATAGGTGCCAAAGAGACATAAATAGTGTGAACAAAGAGTACAATAGAGGGTATATTATTATTTTATTATTCCAATAAAACCAAATCAAAATAACACACTAAACAGTAACACCTCTAGCCTAGACACTAGGGAGAGCATAGGTAACAATCATATAAGTGAAAACAAACTAGAAAATAAAAGAAATCATCATTCTACCTTCCATTTATCTCCAAATGTCTTGTGGAAGTGGATTAATCATTTTTTTGCATCAATAAGTCTTTATCAATGAAGTTCCATTTGTTCCTTCTCTCCTTGTTAGCTTGGTTGGGTTATTTGGATCATGGATTTAGCATAGTAACACTACTTGAAATATTTATTACATCTATTTGAGCATAATAAATTTACATAAAAATAGCCTATATCTCAATAAATGAGCATTATAACTTTGGCTTATGAGATATTATTGATTAATAGGTAGGTTCTTGTATTTATAGCCTCCAAAATTAACCCTCATCCAAGGTGAGTTAAGGTTGAGTTTAAACATAAAACAGGTTAAGACTAGCCTTAGGTGAGTTGAGGCTAACTCCAATTGAGTTAAAAGGTGTCATGTAATTATGATTTTCAACTACTAGGCATGGATCTCAAATTAAATATTTTGAGATCTTTTGGGAGAGCTTGACAACTAATAAAGGTAATGATGTAAAGGCTTGATATTTTGGATTTTTGAATTTCCATGTTTAGATATTCATTAATTTCAAATAGATAATTTATTTAAGAATTTAATCTACTTTAATTATATGATTCATTTTGATTATAATTTTATCTCTTTTAAGAATGGTTTAAGTGCCCCACTTGATGGTCCATAGGCCAAACTACTAGTTGTTGGGTCACAAGGTGACTAAGGATGAATCCATGAGAGGTTATTGTTTCCTACATTATAATACCATAAATAGGGATGCCTCAACATTATTTTGAGAATTGATTAATGATTTGTGGCTAAAATTGGGATGTTCAGTTATTTATAGGTTTAATTTGTAATGTTTAGTAGAAATTAGTCTGAAGTCTAATCAAAATCTAATTATGGTTGGAATGGGTTGTCGGCAATTTACAATTATTTGGTAATGTGTTTAAATCTATATGAATATTAACATCCTCTCAAATAATGAAAATTCCATGTATGCCTAATGCCCCAATAGTTGATGGATTAGCACTAGATACCCCCTCAAGGGGGTGACTAGCAAAGAAGGTTAGCGATTAGTCCCTCAAAATAAAGAAAATTATGAGACCAAAAATGTAAAGTGGGGTGAAAAATATTGGTTTTATCAAAGGTGGTTATAATGAGTTACATAGTGAGATGCCCCAATTGAGAAGATAAAAAGGATGATTTGCCCAAAGTTAGTTATAATCATCGACATAGCGAGATAAAAAGATAATAATTTTCCCAAAGGTGGATATAATCATTATAAAATTGAAAACATGCCCCAATTGGGTAGATAGAGATAATTATTTTCCAAAAGGTAGTTATAATAATTAGCACAATGAAAACATGCCCTAGTTGGGAAGATAGAGATAATGATTTGCCTAAAGGTGGTTATAATCATTAACATTAAAATATATTGAAACATAATGATTTACCCAAATGTGGTTATAATCATGGGAACAATAGTTTGGAATAATATGGCCAATTGAAAAATGGGGTTTACATACTAAATACATACTCACAGAGTAAGAGTAAGCCATTGTAAACGATAAAGATGAATTTGGGCAACCTATTAGTGTAAAGATGCACATCTTAACTAACAAGGATTAAAATTATTTCATGATTTAATTACTCTATATTTGGGAAATAATTTGGATAGATTAGGAATTTTTCATTTGACCAAGGAGAAGTAACATGGCATCATTACTTGTAATATTTCTTGAGTTGATCTTTGTTGTATCACATGATGGTATACATCATGATATGAAACACCATGATAATGTAGCCATAATATAAGTACGGACTGACATGCAATCCAATAAACAATGATAAAAAATTCACCAATGATAAAAAACATGATGATAATGTTGATGTATGAATATGGATGGACTTAAGTATAATGCACAAGGAATCACCCCATGAATGTAGATATACTAAGTCAAAGAACAACAATGAAAACACATAAATAGGTAAAAAAATAAATATATAGATACAAAACACCAAGAAATAACAAGCAAACAAAACACCAAGAAATGAAAAGTGAACAAAACAATAGATTAAAATCAAATAAAACACAAACAATGGTTAATCATAATGTTAGAAAATATAAGACAAATTATTTGTGCATATGTAATAGAGGTGTTACTCTTGGTGATAGGGTGAAATCTAAGCTAGATAACAACACAAGATCAATTGACACAAATTTTCCCTTAGGCTATAAGGAAGCAATGACACAAACATACAAAATGGGGGGGGGGATAGAAGAAAAGGAAGGGTGTAGATGAACTATCTCTAGATGTAATAAGCAAGTGGGCGTTATCTACATAGTTATATATATTCAAGATCCAACATGAACTTTAGGCTAAGTTTGTTTCTCTCATAATATGGGATAGAATAAAATGATGATTGAGGAAACCATGATTGTGTTGTAGAGGAATATGGGAATGGTCTCATAAAATTGTGAGAGTGTTGCCATAAAATAATGAGAGTGTAATATGAACCCTAAGATCCATTAATGTATCAAATTCAAATACATATTGCATAAAATATAAACTTTCAAAATGGTGAGATTATAAGGTTAAGGCCAATAAATATGTGGAAACTAAATGACAAGTGGTTACTCATGAAATAGTTAGGGGTCCCAGGATCCTTACGGCAAAGAAGAGGTCTAAAAATAATTAAGGTGTGACCAAGCTATCATAAGATACACCTTGTATCCAAGTTATTTCTACATAGTTCATTTGAACCTTAGGCTGATGTAGTTCTCCTAGAAATGGGAGGAAAAAGAATAATGTGGGCTAGAAATAAACTGAATAAACAAGACGACCCATCCTAAAAATTTTGATGTCTTTATATCTCATGTGGAAATTCTAAGAAAATTTTCATGATTTTGTGATTTTGAGGATTTCCTATATCTTTTTAAAATGTTTAGGGGTTCCAAAGAATCTCAACTCAATCAATAATTATGAGATACTAAATGGTCTAACTTCTAAAATGATGAGAGCATGGTAAAGGGTGACTAAACTGAGCTTAATGTGAATTGAGCACTACCCACATAGTCTCATTAGGACCTCAAGTCACTATAGTTCCACCTTATAAAGGATGAATATAACTAAGTAGTATTAAATTCATGAATTAGGTAAATAACACAATACATCAATAATAATGGCAAGGTGATATGACAATGCATGGTGAAAGTGTTGCTCCTAATTTTCCCATAGGCAGTTATAATTATAAAATAATGACATAGGTCAATGATACTAATTTTACCAAAGGTGGTTATAATTAGTAGCACAAAGTGGGACACTAATTTTCCTAAAGGTAGTTATAATTAAGAACACTCACAATGAAATGAATTAATAAATGATTTAACTACCAAAACACTATCTAACTGGTCCAAGATACTGCCTCTGTCTAGAATACTAAATCAACAATTGAAACTTGATCTAAATTCCTTTATTGAAGGAGGCTAAAGAACCAATGGAATGAAACCAAGGTCAAAAGGGCTAGGGAGGGAGGTTAAAAACTACTTTAGTTAATGGTGAAGGTATGGTACAAAAAATATGACAATATGGTATACAATAAATGAACCTCACAAACAATACTTTAGGTCTCTTAAGTAAAATAATGCTTGAGTTGTATGATGTTCATCAGCTCATAAAATTCATCTTTGTCTAGTGTAGCAAGCTTGTACACTCTAGAGTCATAATTTTAAACAATGATATAGAGGCCTATCCAATTGGGTTTGAATTTTCCTTTCTTTTTCTTCTCAACTATGGTGTTATTTTGGTTTTCTTTATGAACAAGATCACCAAGCTTGAAATTTATATGTTTGACTCATTGGTTATAGTGGACATAAAGTCTATTTTAGTATTCTTGAGGATGTTAACAACAACCATGAATTTTTCATCAAGTATATATAGCTCTTGTAGTTGAGATATTATGAAATATTCATCATATAGGATGAGTTTCAATGAGATATGTAGATAAAGTAACTTGACCTCAATGTGAATAATGTCATCAGTCCCATAGACTACATAATATGGAGTGGCTTATGTTAGATTATAGTAATTAGTGTGATATTCCCAAAGAATATTTAGAGGTGCCAATCATAGCCTGCATCATTGAAAATTTTTTTAAGGGTGATGATAAATTTTTTATTGGATGCTTCTGCTTGGCCATTACCTTGTGGGTAATATGTGGTAGAAAAATATTGGGTGATATTGTACATGGAATAAATAATTTTGACATCCTTGGTGCAAAATGATCTATCATTATCACATATAATATTAGATGGGATACTATAGTTGTAGATGAGGTGATTAATGATGAATTTGGAAATCTATTTTCTAATCACATAAGTGAGGGGTATAGCCTCAACCCACTTAGTGAAATATTTGGTAGCAGTAAGGATGTGTTTATTTCCATTAGATGAGGTAGGGTTAATCTTACCAATGAGATCAAGTCCCCATGTTACAAATGACCATGGTGTAAGCATTGGTTTTAGTGTTTTTTCAAGGGCATAAATTAAATTAGCATGGCATTGACATTTGTCACACCTTTTGACATAAGTAGTTGCATCTGATTATATAGTTGGCCAATAATAACCAATATGTAAGAGATTTTTGGCTAGGATAACCCCACTAGTGTGGGCCTTACATAGTCTTTCATGAACTTCTTGTAATGTTAATGTTGATTCTATTAAATTTAAATAATGAAACAAAGTTCTATCAAATCTACAATGATAAAGAGTTGGGATAAGTAAGGTATAGTGTGAGGCTTGGTGGGTAAAGTTCTTTTGTTGTTTATGTGATAGGTCTATTGGTATGATATGGTCATGGAGGTATTTTAAGAGGTTTGAATACCATATAAATTTGGGACCAATAATATTACATATCATTATGATGGTTGAAGGTTCATGAGTAGGCACTAAAATATTTTCAATGAGGAATTAATATTCTTTTTCCTTATCAATGTGGTGAATCAAAAAACCAATAATGGCCATATCATTCATTATCCTATTACTATCCCTAGGTATGTGTTCAAACTATATATAAATGATCTATTATTTGAGGTTGTTTACCATGGCCTTGTATGGCATCAACTCATCATCCTTGGTCTAAAAGTGGTCTATGACCTAATTGATGATTAACTAAGAATCACCATAAATTGTGAGATGATGAATATTCCATTGTACTATCTAGCTAATCCTTGTAACAAGTGATTTGTATTCATCCATGTTATTAGTACAAGGAAAGATAATACAAAAATATTTAAGGATAATATCCCCCTATGGTTTAATAAACAATATGTATTCCCCCAATCTATATGATGTGAATGATCCAACAAAATAAATCTTCCAGTATTGATCCTCAAGAGGTGTATCAATGATGGTCATGATGGACTCATATCGGAATTAAAAATTGAGGGGTTTGGTATCTACAAGGGGAGCTTCATCAATCTAATATTCAATTACTTATCCCTTTATAAATTTCTAGTTAACATACTCAATTTCAAAATCACTCAGAAACATGATCCATTTAGTCATGCAGCCTTGTAAATTTATCTTAGATAGTAAATACTTGAGTGGATCTACTTTGTAAATAACCATGGTCTTGTTGTTAAGCATGTAGTTCCATGACTTTTGGGATATATAGACTATATCTAAACAAGTTTTTTCTACTAGAATATAATTATGTTCATACATGACCAATGTACAAATTAAATAGTACATGACGTGTTCTTTTCCATTGTCAAAATGCTTAATTAGAAGTTCCCCCCATGATTTATTCATGGTAGATAAGTATAGTAGAAACAACCGTCCTTGCATTGGAAGTAAAAAAATATGTGGATTGGTAAGATAATATTTTATACATTGAAAGTATTTTTGGCATTTTTCATCCCAATTAAATGTGACACCCTTCTTTATTAAGTGTGTAAATTGATAGCACTTGTCAGCTAATTATGAGATGAATCACTAGATAAATTAAATTTTACCCTATAAAATATGAATATGATTCAAATTAAAAGGTGTCATCATCTCAATAATGGATTTTACTTTAGTAGGATCAACTTCAAGGCCCCAATGGGAGATGATGAAGCCTAACAATTTACCTAAAGTGACACCAAAGACACACTTCTTAGGATTAAGTTTGACCTTATATTCTTGAAGCCTCTCAAAAAATATTCATAGTGTGGTAGGATGATCAACATGGGTCTTTGATTTACCCAATATGTCATCAACATAGTATTTAATAATTCAATGCATCATATCATGAAATATGATGGTCATTAATCTTTTTTATGTTACCCCAACATTCTTAAAACTAAATGGCATAACTTTATAATAAAATTTTCTCCATGGAGTGGTGAACATTGTCTCATGTTAATCTTCTGGCGTGATCCAAATCTGATTGTAACTTGAAAATCCATCTATAGGTGAAATCATATCATACCCTACTATATATTCAACTATCATATCAATATTCAGTACAGGAAAGTCATCCTTAGGGTAGGATTTGCTTATATCTTTGAAATTAGTGTAGATTATGATTCCTTATGGATTCTTAATAATAGGAATACCATTCAAGATCCACTCTAAATATTTGATCAGTTAGATGCATCTCAATTCTAATATTTTTTCTAACTCTTTCTTTACTAGTATAGTAATACAAGGATGCATCTTGTGTAATTTTTTTTTCACAAGTTTGGCATTAGGATGTATAACAAGGTGGTGTAAAAATAAAGTGAGGTATAAACCTAGTATGTCTAAATAGGCCCAAGAAAATATGTCAACAAATTCCCTCAAAATGTCTATAAATACTTCACATTCCTCTTCAATCAAGGATGCCTCTAATTTGATCTATTTCAGGTCATCTACAGTCATGATGTTGACTTCCATAGTATCTTATACTAGGAATGTTGAGCCATCTCATAAAATGAGTGGAAATGATGTGAATTGTTGTATAAATGCAAAGTCCTCTAGTTGGACTAATTCTTTAATATTTCCTAAATACGATGAATCTAAATCTCTTAATGGTAATAATGGCCATGTTACAAACATTATAGGAACTTCTTGGGTAATTTAATCAAAGGCATGTTGTTCTAATGAATTGAACTTGGACCTAAAAATAAGTTCATCATTGGTGGTCTCTTGAGATTCATTCAAGGAAAGGTGAACACCCCAATCTAATGGCACATGAAATAGGTTTTCATAAAAAGACTGGCTTTTCTATTTAATTTTACCCTAGTCCAAAATGACCTCGAAGAGGTTTTTACTTCGGGACCTCAATCTTTTATTTCTTTATTTTTGGCTAAGAGTGTTCACCCATTATCCAAAATAGGTTATATGATCTAGTTTGATAGAGAACCCTTGTTTGTTGTCTCCCAACAAAACATTATCTCTTAAGACTAGAAAATCACAAAAGGCCTCATCATTCTCAAACTCATCTACAAGAACTTTGGATTCTTGTTAGTCCCAAGCTATAAGTTGAGGGTGATATAGAGGAAGTGGGTTACATTGACTCACTAAGGTAATGGTATAAATTATATGTGGGTCAAATAGGTTAGTATTAACAAGGTCTTCATAAATTCTATGATTGGAATATACTTTTCTTTTAGCATCATCATCATTAGACATTGACATTGGAACATGAATAAGATACATGGGGTCACCCCTAGGAAATTTAAATATGAGACCATAAGTTACTTTGTACCAAGTGATAGAAATTGGCTCAAGAGTACCCTATTGATTTATCCCAAGGCCTCCGCCTTCATAGTCTTGGTTCTCCATGATCCTATTAGGGATGGTATATTTATCATTTTTGTAGTAATCAACCAATTTGTAATTTTATAACTAGGATTCATCATTAGCAAGTGGGTCTTCTTCTTGGCCAATGTTTAGTGTGAAAATAATAGGAGTTAGACTATGAAGCTTACCTTTGCCTTTTATTTTCCATTCTATGCAAGGTGGCCTAGGTTTAGGTCTTCCATAGGGCTTGGGAATCTATAAAAGCTTAGAAATGTGGAATGTGTTCTGGGTCAAATAATCTCATGGGCCATTGGAAGAGATGGTAAAATGATTAGACATTTCAAGAGGAGACATATGAGAATATTAGTCAAGGCTATCTAGGTTTATATATTTTATTATTATCCTTTTTGGGAACTAGATCTATGCCAAAATGGTAGTTGTAACTTTCATACTAGCCTCCAAATGTTTTCAATGTTCATAGGGTTGCAAATCTCCATTTATAGTGACTTTCATGCCTGAGTGTGAGAATTTGAGACACTAGTGAAATGTTGAAGGGATTACATAAATTTCACGTATTAGAGGTTTACCCAAGATAAAATTTTAAGATAGGTCTAGGTCTAACACATGTCAAAGGGTATTATGGGATAAGGGCCCAATGATAATTAGCAACCTTATGGTGCCTTGTGATTCCCATTCTTCATTATCATAGACATTGATAGTAATTATTTTTGACTATAGATCAACTTTTGTGTATCCAAGATTCTTGATGAGATTTAAAGACATAATATCTAAGCCTGATCTATAATCTATGAGGACACATTTCACTTTGTGCCATGTGATGACAACTTCAATGTATAGGGCATTATTATGAAGAGGTCTAAGGGATGACATATCACATTGGTCAAAGGTCAACTATTGTCTTCAGGCTAGATGTCCATCCAAATTTTAGAATTTGTCTAGGGTTATGTCAGTCAAAACTTGGGATTATCCTAGGAGTTTAGTTAATATGTTATTGTGTGGGTGTATTCTAAAGTTATTCCATAATGTCATATGGCCTTTCTTTAATAGTGGTATATGGCTTATTCCTAGTCAACATAGTGGGTTGGATTGGTTTGTTGGTAGGACATTATGGGCCTAGAATGTTAATCTTAGACTATCGAGTTATGATTGCATAATTAGGATTAGATATAGGACAACTATATCTTGATGATGATGGCTATGGGATAGATAATATAAGTCTTTATTGATGGTACACTTGGTTGTGGTCATAGGGTAATGATGAGATATCAGTATAAGGTCCTAAAATAGTATCCTTGGTTATTATTGTACTTGGTTACGGTCTTAGGTTAAGAAAGGATTACTAGAATAGGTGGATTAATTGGAATTTTTAGGTAATGGTCCTAGTTTATTGACACTTGGTCTAGGGTTAATGGTGATGAATGAAGCATGACCTCCAATAATATGACCTACAAATTTGGTGTAGTCATGTGCAATTACATGGTAAGTCTTTTAGTTATTAGGATCAATCTCAGCTTGGTTCTTCCCATTCAATTGATGTTGTTGTTATTACTTTTGATATTATTGTTTTCATCATAGTGGTTATTGATACTATTGTTATTGTTATTTTGAGTTTCATTATTTTTATTATTTATTGTTATTGTTATGTTGAAGAAAAGTGTTTTGGTAGATAACCAAGTTTTGATTGGATGTAGATGCTCTATTATCCAAGATAATCTCCCTATTTTCCAACATATTTTTATGAGGCATTTTATCTACACACAATGGCATACATTATTTCCTTGAACACAATGGTATTCACATAAATCATTTTCTCAATACCAATCTAGATATAGAACACCTTTGGGATAATGTTTTAGAATTGGCCAACTAATCATATTAGTTGTGGAAAGTTTTTGAAACATGGATTTGATAGGTTCACCAAGGTAACTCAAGACTCAAGGAATGGGTCCTATTATTGGAAGAGGGGTTTTTAAAGTTAGTGGTTTCTATGTTTGTGTAGTAGGTCTAGGTTGTTGTGAAGTTTGTACTTGATGAATAGGCTATTGATGAGGATTAAGATGCATTTGTAACATGGGTTAAACAGATGGTGTTTTCACCATTTGTACATGATGTGAATTAATGACTCTATTTACAAAAACATTATTATAATGGTTATATTTCTTATATTTATCATAGTTACTAGCCTAGGATAGTGTTGATGCTTGTGTTTAGACTTGGTTAAGGTTTTGACTTGGGCCTATTCTTTGGATTTAGTTCTAATTTTGATTCAAAGAGGTTAAATTGATAATACTTTTATTGATAGGGTCATTTTTATTTTTTAAACATTTTTATATGATCTCTTTGAAAGTATGCACACACTAAAGCTCTAGATGATAAGATATCTCATTATGAAATTTTCTAGTGAACACAATGATCAATTATTTATTTGGTAAGTTGTGGGTGAAGTGACTATCAAACACTCTCCATCTTTGTAAATATCTTGTAAATTTTTCACCAAATTTATGTTTATCTTGATTCAAATCTACCAATGAAATCTCATGCTCGAGATTATAGGATAAATGTTTCACAATTTTTTTGAGAGGTCATCAAAATTAGATACAAAATTATTTAGAAATTTTAGGAATAACTCTAAAGCATATCCTAATATAACTTAGGGAAACAAGAGGAGTAGGTAAATGTCATTATAAGGCACTGACTAAAAAACAACTAAGAATTCTTTCAAATGGGCCTTAGGGTCTCCTTTACCCTTGTATTTATCAAATTTCAGTGGTTCATAACCTAGAGTAAATGGTATTTGAAGATACTCCATGTTGAATGGGTATGAACACATGCCATCTAACTTGAATTTATTAGTCTACTTCCCTACTTGAATGGAGACAATTGCATCCTTCATCTATTACATTACTTGGGCTAATAAATTGGATGGTACATTTGGATGAGGTGGTGGCTAGGTAATCAAAGGTGAATTATTTTGACCAAGGTATAATAGAGGAATGGTTTATTGTGAAATGTTGGTTTGGTGAATGAAATGACTAGGAATATGTATCTAGAGATTGGGATGCAGTTATTTAAATTACACACATTGGGATCTATTTTGGTTTAGATTTGGTATATAGCCTTGGGTTTGAAGGAATTGAGGCTATGATGAAGGATGTGGCTCTAGGTAAATTATTGTGTATGTTGAGGCTGATTAGGGACTTGTTATTGACTAGTTAAACCTAGTTGAGTAAGGGGAACTTATTGTAGACTAAGGCCCTATCTTTGGATCTATGGCACATGCTGAGTAAAAGGCAATTGTTACCTAATTAGTACTTGTTAGATAGTGGTAACTCTTGGTTTCATGAATACCTATTATGAAATAGACATTTGTTAGGTTTTTGGCATTTGTCTTTGACCAATAAACACACATTGTTGATTATAAAATGTTTACAATTGTAAAGGTATATTAGTCTACAACTATAAAGGTATGCTTACTGCTACCTATCAAAGTAGAACATTTATTTCCCCATGTTGAGGTGGCATAGTGTTCGGCCTCTACTAATAACGTAGACTAGATTGTTCTTATTATTGTGGAATGTTAGTTGTCATCTATTGAGGTGGAATAGTATTCATCATTTTTTGTTGAGGTAAATCACTAGTCAACTCTTGATTACTTAATCTTTATGATTGTGTTCTTGAAGAAGTATCTAGTTGAGGATTGGAAGCAACTTATTTTGGTTGGGACATAGGAGTTATTTCCATATTTTGTTATGCACCACTCATGGTATTAACTAAATGCACTTGTTGTTGTAGATTATTTGTTGGTGTAGTTAAACCACTTTGGCTTGGATTAAAAAACACTTATGTGTTATCCATTGTGTTTGGCACATTGTTTTGTGTATAAGATGTAGTCACATATTCAATAGATGGAACATTATATATGTCACTGACTAAAGTGATTTATGCAAGTGAATATATACCCAAATTATCTTAACATATTAATTTAATTAACAACTCCTATTGAAGGAGCTATCTCTATGAATGGAGTGTTTGATATGGCCATGGTATTAAAATTGTGTGCTAGATTCAAATAGGTTTGATATTCTTGTTGAATTTTTATAGTGGTCTGTAATGATTCCCTTTCCTTTAAAAATCATATTTGGGTCTTCATACAAAATTGGTATGAGAAATTGAAGATGGATAATAGATCCATGTTTAATGTTTGGGTATAAGTCATGTTTAGAGGCATTCTAACTAGACTAGGTAAATTTTAATGGGATAAGTCTACTAGAAACTTGCCCCTACCTCTATGGATCTAAATAAAACCTCATATTTGTTTTCAATCAAGTGATTATCAAAAAAATAAGGATCATATGTCAATAGTATAAGAACATAATACAATAATTATTGAGCTTGTTCTAAAATGGAGGGTATGCTAACAAGATATTGTGTGGTTTATTCTTGGTCTTAATTTGAATATGGAAGCATGTTAACCAAATAATTGGCTAATGGATCTTGAATTTATTACCTAGATTAATCAGTGTAAGGAGGATAGGGATCCATTTCATAAACCAAATCATCACTGTATGGGTATTGAATAAAGTTATCATTTATGACCATGTTATCATAAGCTAGATTGTACATGGATACGCTATGATTTTAATGAGACATATCCAAATCAATGACTAAAATTTCATGAAGATAGGCCTAGAGTCATAAAAAATATTAAAAACAAGGTCTAAAGGACCAATGGTCCAAAATTGGTCTATCTTGGTCTAGGAATGGATTTGTTTCTCCAAATGGTCAATGATAAACTTGATCTAAAATATCCTCAAGGTCTAACATCAAATGTCTTACATAAATGGTCAAGTGAATAGATAACTATGAATTCTAAACTTAGCTTAAAATGGCTTAGAAAATTCTAATCTAAATTAAAAAGGTTGGTAGGTATTTGGGAACAAGTCACAAATCTAGGATTAGAATTATTAGGTCTAAAACAAAGATGTAAGATTATAGGACTCTTGGAAACATGACACAATAGCTAGACTTGGAAAGAAAAAATACATATAAAATAAAAGGGAATTTTTAGGTCTTTTGGGAACATGACACACAATATAAACTTCGCCCAAACTAGGTCTAAAACAAAAAGGGAATTTCTAGGTCTTTTGGAAACATGACACAAAAGCTAGACTTGGCACCAACTAGGTTTGAAAGGCAAGATAATTAATCTAACAAATTTGAAACACTTTGACTCAAATCACACATTTAGATTTAAATATAAAGTTGACCTTTGGAAAAATACACTAGATTTTAGGCATATAGAAGATATAAAACTTCCCAAATCTAGGCATAAAAATAGTTTTTAAATAAAACAAGGAATTAATCTAAGTTACACAATCCAGAAGTGAGAGATCAATGTCTAATCCAAAATTACATAAGGCATAAGAATAAACTAGTCAATGTTTGAATATGAACTTAGCAAGAAAAATTTTGAACTCAGTATAGAAGGCTTGGTTTATTAAATGGATAACAAGATAGACCAAAATGGATTAAATAACAATATTAGGCATAGACCAAAAAATGGGATGCATGGTTTTGAAATTAAAATTGGACACAAGGAAACAAGTCTTTGAAACAATGTGAGTAGCATAAAAAAACTATCATGTTATAAAGGTATGAAAAATGGGTTGTTTCAAAAACTTTAAGGCATAAGACTTGAAATGAAATTGGCAGTGTAATGACACATTTTTCAAACAAGTAACACACTCACACAAAAGTTTGATAAATAACTAAGGCAAAGTATAGTGTCAAAAAAATGGCTTAACAAATATTTAAACAAAGGAGTGATGTCAAAAAATGACTCATTTTGGATGTGGTATGAAATAAAATAGTTTTGACTCTAGAAAATGCAAGTAAAAAGTAAAAATAATAAAAACAACTAAGTGTATCATCTTAATATTAAAAATTGACAATGTAGCTTTGTACTATCAAATTTCATCAATATACTTGATCTTGAGAGGAAATTATGTTTTTAATCCAAAAATAAAAATGTGCATTAAAAATTAAGGGTTTTAGGCCCCCTCTTATCTCAAAATTTCATATGGTGACATGGAACTTTGGGATACTCACCTTGCATTAACAATATATCCACTATAAGTGGGTTTATCTTAACTATCAATTTTAGTACATTCTAAATGGTCCCATATATGTGATTAACACTAAGGCACAACACATTATTTTGATCTGCATTAACTAGATTATTTTGAAAAGGTCTTGTCCTTTTCACAACCACTACATCCATCAATTTCTCAACATAGTGCAATGTCTAAGTTAAACATATGTTTAAAGGTAGTCTCTTACTTTTAAAACTTGCTTAACTAGTCTAACAAGTGTCTTATTAATTTGACCTCAATTTTTATACCCCTACCATGGAGTGGGTTTGAATTTATGCTAGAAGATGAATTCATATGTCAACACTTCCCTAAAGAACCCATGGGGATGTGATGAAATCCTACCCATAAGCCAAAATGCATGAAATAAATAAAGTGGAAGGACTTTAGGGTCATTTTAAGGGTCACCTAAATATCTCAAATTTTGGGAGGGCCTTAGCAAATTTCCTTCCACACTTTTGGATAAAAGTAACAAATTTAATAAGTGAACATTTTTTATCACTTAACTACCCTAAAGGGGATAGGGGGAGAGGATACACGTGACACTCATCTTGCAAAACAAACACTAAAAAATAATCATAAAATGAAAACTCTTATGAGTATTTAAATAGAGTGTGAGTTAATTTTTATAGCACCAAATTAAATATGACATTAATTTTAGCCCCTTGGCATTGTGTGAAAACCTTGATAGATGAAAATGACTTAAACAAAAGATTTTGAAACACCAAATTTAAATGTGAGTTTTGAATCTTAGAGTGCTAAAAATATCTTTTCTTGGTCTTTGTGTCTTGTAAAAGATCTTATGGGGTCCTTGTTCTTAGAATAAAAAATTAAGTGGGCAAATGACTTTTGGAATTTATCTCTTGGGTTTCAAATTTTGTTCACATAGTGAAAAAACATAGAAACACAAAGCAATACCATACTTTTCTTATAAAATTGAAACTAATTAGCACAAAAGTGCAACTACATAAAAAATAGAGTGCTATCACAAAATCAAAACTCTTAAAGTAATATCACATAAATTAAGACAATACCACCATTCTTAAGGAAAAATTGAAACTTTTCTTATAACACAAAATGGCTAGTGAAAAATTGCAATGATTAAAGAAATATCATGACTTATCAAGAAAAATAACTGCTTATCATGCAAAATCACTACTTATCATGAAAAATCACTACTTATCATGTAAATTTTCTACTTATCCTACAAAATCATAACTCTTCTGGCAACACAAAATGGTTAGTGAAAAAATGTGATAGTTAAGGCAATATCAAGATAGTTAAGGCAAAATTGCTATTATAAAGATAAAAACTCAATTACCAAATCAAAATCTCAAATGCAATATCACTACTTCAAAGAATAAAAATGTGACTATATAGAGCAAAATTGCAATTTCATGTAGAATGTTTGTGATCCTCCACTTTCCACTTTTTTGGTTAATAATTTAGGATTTTGACATGAAAATTATTAAGAATAGGTCCTAAAATGCCATGGGAAGAGCTTTGTGGGGTGCAAGTCCCACTAGGCATGCCATCATGTGAATACTGAATCTAATA
This sequence comes from Torreya grandis, assembly GCA_037957365.1. Taxonomy (NCBI): domain Eukaryota; kingdom Viridiplantae; phylum Streptophyta; class Pinopsida; order Cupressales; family Taxaceae; genus Torreya; species Torreya grandis. The sequence goes on along the minus strand of JARHVA010000722.1, from coordinate 2,279,897 downwards.
GAGGGGATATGAGTATTGTGTTAGTATAGTAAAACCAAATCAAAATAACACACTAAATACTAACACCTCTAGTCTAAACACTAGGGAGAGCATAGGTAACAAGCATATAAGTGAAAAAACAGCTAGAAAATAAAATAAATCATCCTTTTACCTTCCTTGTAGCTCCAAATGACTTGTTAAAGTAGCTTTCTCAATTTTTTGTATCAAGAAGTCTTTATCAATGAAGCTACATTTGTTCCTTCTCTCATTGACACTTTGGTTGGGCTAATTGGCTCATGAATATGGCATGGTAACACTACTTTAAATATTTCTTGCATCTATTTTAGCATAATAACTTTACACCAAAAAAGATTGTCTCTCAACAAGTGAGCATTATAACTTTGGATTATGATATCTTATTGATCAATAGGTAGGGCATTGTATTTATAGCCTCCAAAATTAACCCTCACCCAAGGTGAGTTAAGGTTGAGTTTAAACATGAAATGGGTTCAAACTAACCCTAGGTGAGTTAAGGATAACTTCAATTGAGTCAAAACATGTCATGTAATTATGATTTTCAATTACTAGGCATGGATCTCAAATTAGATATGTTTAGATATTTTAGGAGAGCTTGACAACTCATAAAGGTAATGATGAAAAGGATTGATATTTTAGATTTTTGAATTTAAATTTTTATATATTCATTAAATTCAAGTGGATTATTTATCTAAGAAATTAATATGGTTTAATTATATTATTAATTTTGATTGGCATTTTAAATCTTTTAATAATTGTTCAAATTCCCTGCTTAATGGCTCCATAGGCCAAACTACTATTTTTTAGATCATAAGGTGACTGAGGATGAATACTTGAGAGGTTATTGTTTAATATGGTATAATACCCCAAATATGGATGCCTCAACATGATTCTGAGCATTGATGAATGATATGTGGCTAAAATTAGGATGTTTAATGATTTCTAGGCTTAATTTGTAATGTTTAGTAGAAATTAGTCTAAAGTCTAATTGGAAGCCAATTATGGGTGGAATGGGGTGTTTATAAATAGTATAGATCATCTACGACATTTTAAAATATAACAAATAATAGGATAAAGTAGATATAATAGAATAAAAACATAACTCATATTACATCAAATAACATAATAAAGTAGAATAGAGTACTTACCTTCACATACACCATACATAAAAGAAGATAAGTGAAAACCATAACAAGATAATTTTTTAAAAATATCTATCAACACATAAAACTAGATTCTATTATATCAAATTACTATTTATATCCTTTTACGATCCTATTATCTCTTCACCTTCCATCCTTTTGAGATACAAAATGAAAGACTCTTTATATTTTTCATATATTTAATTAGGCTTACATCATTGAATATGTACAAATCTATACAAAATAAAAAACCAAACACTTTACACATGTGTTTATCTTATATACTTCATAGTTTTAGCAAGCTCCATTCTCTATTCAACACTTTTTTAGACTTAATTATTTGTCTCATCCTGAGACAAAGTTGAAAACTAATCTGAGTTGAGCTAGAAAGATAAGTCACAAATAAAAGTCACAATAATCATTTGTGGTTCCATTTACAAGTTTTCACCATTTTCACACTACTTGGCTCCATTTTGGGTTTTTAACGAACATACTAGCCTATCACCTTTTTGGGTTTTCAATAGACTATCATAATTAGGTGTCCACCCTTAATAGGTTTTCAATCATTCCATCCCTACTCCTAATGTTTAGACTATCTTAAAAAAAATTGAATCTACTGGAAGTTACAAAATATAGTGTGAAAACCTTATTTCTATGGTTGGGAGGTTATTTTACTTAGAGACTATGGAGGTTGTTGTTAGCCTAGTGGCTCCTAATGTATCCATTGCTAAAGGTGTCTATAAAGACTGTGCCTATGAATTTATCTCCCTCTCATATATGATTTTTATTTATTATGGAGGAATGAATTAGGGCTCATCTATTATCTATGTTACGGATGGATCCAATTGAACTAGATCATACTTGAGCATTTTCTAGTCAGTGAGTACTTTGTATATCATTGTAAGTAGAATGCATAGTAGTAATTATATCATCATCACGTTTTGTAGGTATTTTTATTCTATTATTTTAAGCAACACATTGGCATTATATTGTATTTACTAAATGTCTAAGATGATCTCATCCAATCTATCTATTGTCCTCTAGGATTGAATAAATACAAACTTGTTGCACATTGTTTCATTATTTCATACTTACAACTTTTTTACAACATCTCTAAAATCTAAAAGCTATGTGAGTGAACCACTCATTTTCTCTAAAATTTCCATTTTATCCTCTATCATGCCTTTGGATTTGTCAATAGTGAAAAATTTAGGCTTTGCAGTGGCTAGAGATTGTTTAAAATGTTGTCTCTAGTTGAGCATATTTTGGGTTATCTTCTTGGCCTATGTTGACCTACTCATATTATTTTAGGAGTTGGCACATGACCTCCATTTTTGACATGAGGGATTGTACTTATGTGTAAAATGCCAAAATTTTATATGTAGCTCCATAACTCTTTATAAGTTATCAATAATGCCATGAATTATTTATCTTTTGACATAACTTGATCACTTAGTACTTATATAACTAAGGTGGGAAAATGTTATTGATCAACTGCCTCACATTTGATAACCACTCTAATTTAGTCTTTACATCTTGTATCCTTATGAATTATTACTCCAAATATAAATCCCTCTGCACAATGGATTCTTCGAAAATGAATGATCCTTTAATCTATTTGGAGATCGATAGCTAGGTTATGTTTATTGATGTTTCCATTATAGTGGTGGAAAGTTATATGGATATAGTCATGGATGTCATAGGAAGAGGTGTAAATTGAGAAAGTACAGTAAATAAATTAGTCCATTATGTTGATGTAATAGGGACATCCCATAGCCATTGACTATGTTTTACACTACTTCTTTAGTGCCCTTAGTGTGACTGGCAGTCGCTACCTCTACTTGTACTTACACATCCTTGACCTCCTTAGCCTCAGTTGTTACTTTTGCCTTGGAATTATTCTTATCATTATCTTTAGATTTATCTTCCTCTTTGGGCTTAGCTTGAGCCTCAACTTGGGATTTGGATCTAGCCTTTGCATTATACTTGAGATTAGTTTCTACTTTGGCCTTAGACTTGGCTTCAACTTCAGCCTTAGATTTAGCTTTGGCTTTAGATTTATCCTTTGCTTTACATTCAACATAAACCTTTAATTTGGATTCATCTTTAGCCTTGGATTTGGATTTATATTTAAGATTGGCTTTGGTTTTATCTTTAGCCTTCGATTTAGATTTATCTCAACCTTAGCTTTGGCGACTTCCTCCTTTTATTTATGTTGCATAGCTTGTGCCTCTTGTTTTCACCTTTGTGATTCCTCTTATTATTTATTATTTTCCTTCAATTATTTATCCCACTTTCACAAAAATTTAGCTTCCTCAACCTCTTCATTTCTAGCTTAAAGTTATTCAGCTTTCATTCACATAGCCTTTACTTCCTCAGCTTTCCATTTGATAACTTCTACTTCTTTGGCTTATTTTTGTGTAGTCACTACTTCCTTAGATTTCCTTTATTAATCTATGATTGTGTCTTGATGCCTTCATTTTGGAATTTTTTTAGCTTCATATTGTGCTAGTTTTAGAACAACTATTTGCTCTTGTGATTCTTTAGTGCTTTATTCTTATTGCCTCACCTCAGGTTCAAGTGTGCCCTATGTATTTTATTATTCCTTAACTTCCCCAAGCATGGATATATCCATGGGTTCCTCTTTTCTCTTAGTTCCATCATTGGATTCAATCTACTAAGATGATTTCACTTTAGCCAATTAATCTTTTTGTACCATCTTTCTTCTATATTTGTGCAGAGTCTTGAGTGTTTGCTTTTATTTCTTCTTGCCCTAGGTTTGAGTTTGTTAAGCTAGTTGAGCCTATTGTGCACTACATTTTTATAATTTTTTTACAAAAGAGGACATCATTTATTGCACTATTTATGATGGATTCACATATGTATGTGTGCATGGGCACCTGAACAAGGTTTGTGTAGGTTTGTCTTATATAGATAAATCTACTACTTGTGTAGTGAATGATCCTGCATTTGGTTCTATTGAAAATATTTATGCTTCTAACTTCTACCGAGTTGTTTCCTATCCTACAGTATCAATAAGGATAAAAGTAGGTGGTTGAGTGATATCAACCCAAAGGTCATACCTTACCTAATTTTGTATTTAGAAAGTGCACAGTACTTTTCTAAAATAAAAACTCTTTTTCATCCTCTACATCATACTCCTCGGTTTTGATGTCTTCTAGCATTAAATGGAGTACTTATCATTCCTTTACCCTAACTTTGGTTTGTCACACTTAGTATCTATTTATGGAACCATGAGATACTCAAGCATGAATTTGATTGTCAGGTTATTTTATTTGGTATAAGTGGCAAGGTTCTTCCTATAAATGCTTTTTTCTTCCCTTTTTCTTGTTGTGCTATAGCTTATGCTTGTGCTAGCTATGTGGGTTTTTGTGCAGGTATTTTCTCTGCCTATTATTGTTATTCCTAAGAAGAGATGACTTATAATGGAGGTATGGACCTTGTAACTAGGTATTTCTCTTAGTAAGCCTCAACCTTCACTTCAAACACCAAAATGATGGAATTAGGGTGAGATTTGGGGTAGCCAACTCATGTACCTTAATATGTATGCCATTATGTAGTTTGGTAACTAGCACATGTTGACCCAAGTACTACATGACATCTTAAGGAATCTTGGGATGTGATTGAATTATTTTTAGGGATTTTAGCCACTATGCATTAGATCATCCCAATTGTTCATAATATTGACTTTTTTTTGTCCATATAATGCTTGCAAAGGCATTACTAAGCCAAAAATTAGTAGTTACATTTATTATCCCTAGTGCAGACTTACACTATGTGAAACATAATAAAAGAACTAAGAATTTATATTGAAAGGTCTACATAGTTATTACAAGTAACTTTTATATATTTTTGGTAAGCTCAACTTCTAAAAAATCAAGCCAATCAAAATCCTCATACAACTTCATCATTTGGTAGGCAATATCAACTATGCCTCTTATTGTTTTTTTTACATGCTTTATGGTTTTATAAAATATTTTGGTAATACATTAGTCCATGATGTATAATGAATCATCCAAAATTGAATCAATAAGAGTTCCTCATCCAACCCTAGTGGTGTATTATTATCTAATATCTAAGTGAAGTGGTGGTGTTATAGACTTGTATGGCATTAGAGATTTGCCAAAATTATGTAGGCTAGTTTCTCATGACATTGATTGAATATTTAATCTAGATTATAATATCTTAAGCTAAATAGATAGCTTCTTGATTGTATCAACTCAGTAATATCATCATAACTTCATCTAACTACCCAAATGTAGGCAACTTGTGCAACCATTTGATGTCAGAGCTTTGAAGTGGATGTTTTAGTGTTATGGTTCCTAGTTGTGCTAATATTTGATCCTCTTGAGAAAATAGAGTAGCTTTTAACCCATCTATGAAATCAAATAGTTTTGGATCATTGTATTTCATTTGTTATATTACTAGTCATATTCCCATTTCCTCCTTATAGGCATTGGAGAGTGGAATCAATAGTTGACCTATATCCATGACTTGATGAATGAGTAAAGTTTATGAGTAGTTTGAGAAATTGTGCCTTGGTGTGAAATCTATTCATAAAGAGATAGTTGAGAGGTTGATCAAAGAAGTCTCTTCTTATTTTGAGGATGTAATGTTTGATCACTATCCATATCCTTCTACTTTATAGTTATTTGGCACCCAATTTCATGTCACCACCTCCTTTGAATGCATTGAATGCATGCACATAAATTTTATCTTTAAAATTAATATTAGATGTTATAAATGATCTTGATAGGGAAGTTTGGTGCCTAAGATCTTTGATTTAGGTATAAGTAGTTATTATGAGTGAGTATTTATCCCTTTAATTCATCAATTCATTTTATGCATCCATTTGTCATTTCATTTCCAAATCTAATTTGAAACTATTGAAATCTTTTGATATACCACATCATTAATGGTCTAACTTGAACATTAGCCTTCAACCTACTATACATATATTTTCTCTACATTATCATACTTAATTATAAATGTTGGTGTAGTTGTGACTAGCTATCTTTGATGAGCTATCTCAATAATTTGGTTGCATCTTGTGATGATAACTAGTTATAGTGGTTGTAATGTGTTTTGGAGAAACAAGAATACCAAAAAAACATTATTATCTATGAAAATAAATGAGAAAACAAAAAACATTAAATAAAATCCTATCTGCATGGTTCTACTAAGCACCCACTCAATTTTAAGTAACATGATAGAGATTAAAGATGATATGGATTAATCTTACAACCATTGATTCACCCTTATAATATGGTTCCCTAAAACTATTTCATCACTATGGTACCATATGGTGTTACTTCATGAATGATGTAGGGTCTTTTCCATCTTATGTATAACTTTCCTAAGAATTCTTTAAATTTTCTCTCATAAATTAATATTGTTTGGTATGAGTAAAATTGCTTAGAATGTAGATTATGATCATGCCATGATATTTGACTTTGTTTATTGATCTATTTAATCCACTATGCTCTTAACCTATCTTCTTCCATCCTAGTGAAATCTATCAACTACATCCTTAATGAGTCTTAATCCCCTAATCTCATGATCATCACAATGCACAGACTAGGTATATTATATGCCATAGGCATTACTACCTCAAGGTTATATAAATTGAAATGGAGTGAACCTGGTATCTCACTTATAATGTGTGAAATAGGGCCATAGAATTTTAGTAATGTGATCTTCCCAATCATCTCTATAAACAATGCAATTTTTTGTCAACATCTTACAAAAAAACTTTATTGGATGCTTTTGCTTATCCATTTTCCTATGGATAGTAAATTAAGATTTTGTGGTGAGATATCATGTACTCTTCAGTGAGAGTCTTAATATTATTATTGACAAATTTCATGCCTTTATCACTTACCAACTTAATTAGACATCCGAACCTCATAATAATTTTTTCATATAAAAACTTGGTAGAATCCTTTACACCATAGTTTGGAGTGGTAGCAACTTCCACTCATTTTGTGAAATATTCAGTCATAGTGATAATGTATCTGGCATAATTGCACCTACTTGGGGGAGATATAGGTATAAAAAATCAATTCCACATTATTCAAAAGGCTATTTTACAAGCATAGGATTCAAAGGCATTTCATGTCGCTAATTGGGCTTACCCATTATTTGATAGATGTCATAGTGTTTAATAACTCTGTGTGCATACTAAAAAAGTGTAGACCACCATAGACCACTATGAATTATTTTCCTATCATTAACATCTCATATGAAGTGTCCTCTTATAATTTCTTGGTGAGTTTCTTGTACTATTTATCATCGCTCATGTTTTAGAGCTACCCCATGCAATACATCATCTTTACCTAGATTATACAAGAACCATTAATAAGACTATAGGCTATAGCTCTGGTAACCATCTATTTCTTGTCCCTCTTTATATAATGTGTAGGAAAAGTTTCATGTTCAAAAAAGTTTGTAATGTCCTCCATGTTATCAAGAACTACAATAATTATAAATAAATGCACATTACGAGATTCATCTTCAAGTTTCTCTGGTTCTTACATATTGTGAATTTGGCTAAGATGATCTACTCCCATATTCTCCCATTGTGGTTACATTGATCCAAAATTTGAATTCTAAAAAGAACATCAACCACCTTGATATCTATTCCCTTATCATTAGTTTATTGACTAGGTATTGCAATGCTTGTTAGTCCATGAAGAACTCAAAAGGAGTAGCCAATAAATAATGCATACACTTTTATAATGTAAAAACCATGGTGAGTGATTCTCTCTTAGTGGTTATTTAATTATTTTTTGTAGTTTAGAGTTTCCTACTTGCAAAAATTATTAGGTGGTTTAACCTACCTTTTCCTATCTATGCTAAAATAAATCCTATTGTAGTGCCCAAATTATCCACATGTACATGGAATGGCTTCTTCCAGTCAATAAATACCAAGATGGGTAATTTTAACAACCTTTTCTTTAATTTGATGAATGTTTTTTGACACTCTAGTGTCTATTCATATTTGGTGTCCTTACACAATAGCTTCTTCATGGATGATGATATAGTTGGATATACTTTTATGAACTTCTTATAATATCTGGTATGACATAGAAAGGTGCACACTTTAGTTTAGCTGATAGGAGGTGGTATCCCTAATATAGCAATAATTTTAATTAGATTGACCAAAATTCCATCATTACATACCACATAAAACAAAAAACACCCAAAGGTGTAAAGAATAGATACTTATTTAAATTTGAGGTGATGTGCAAATCCCAACATCACTCTAGCATTAATATTAGCTTTGACATGTTCTATTTAAATAGAGAGAAGACTGACCAATCATCTAGATAGACCTTCAATAAATTATGAATGAATTATTTGAATGCATTTACCATAGCTCTATAAAATACAATAGGTGTGTTATTTAAACTAAATGAAATTATCTTGTATGAAAATGATCCCCACTTAATACCAAAGGTAGTATTGGCTTGATCATCTTTCGCAATCAAAATTTGGTGATACCCATTGAAACCATCAATAAAAAATAATATCTGATGACCAACCATAGATTCAAGCACTTCATCAGTAAAAGAGAAAGGAAATGGATCATTGACATAGGCATCTTTGAGTGCATGGTATTCTTCACACACTCATATTTCTCTTATCTTATTAGGTTGTACCAACATGGGACTCACCCATTCTACCTTTTCAACTAGATAAATAATTCTAGCTTCTTGAATTTGATCTAGTTTAGCCTTTACTTTAGTTTTCATATTGGGATTGAGCATGTAGGGTCACTTTTTAATTGGGTGTGTACATTCTTTTAGCTTGATATGCATTTATATTATAAATGGATATACGCCTTTGAACTATGAGAATTTTCTTGGAAACATGTCCTAGTAATATCTTGATATCTATAAAGATTTGGATATCTATTCTTGTCCCCAGTAATGTCCCATTGTTTCAATCTTAGGGTCTGCTTTTCTCCTAATATTTCCTTGAATATTTCACAATGGTTCCTAATATATCTTGCTTGATCCACTAGGCATAGTATCTTTTAAAATGCATTTGACTTGTCGCTGTAGAATGCTAATAATGCATAGTTTCTCCTCTTATACTTTCTCTATGCTTTGTACTAGTTTATATTCTTTTTCACACTACAGTTTTAATAACCCTTCTAAATTTATATCCCCATCACTATCATTATCACTAGATTTTGTTAGATCATTATTCATTCTATGACATGGCTAAACCTAGAGCTATTCTTTTTTATTAGATTTGTGATTTTGTAGTGTAATATGTAAGTCGTGTAGAGCCTCCTAATGAGAGGATGATTAAAAAACATTTGTTAAATCCTCTATATGTCTATGATATATAAAAATTTTAATATTTTTCAAGGAATAATATACTAATGGATTATCATCTTCAAATATGAAAGTTAGAATAAAATCCTATTGAATTTTTTCCCAATATTTAGTTTCCTTTCTATGTTCTTAATGCATGTACAAATTTTTTGGAAGGGGTGCAAGAGTATGAATGAATATTTTCACCCAATATCAAGTTTCTACTCCTTATGTAATCTATATATCAATGCAATGATGGATGTGCATTTCTAGGCATTGAACCTCTTGAAATAAAGGCCATTTTTCTTTAATACTAGCTGGTATTTGAAACCTTCCATGCAATATTTCACAGGCATCCTCCTAATGCATTTTTGTGTTTCTATAGACAACCCACCATGTCGTAATAGTTATTTTTAGCACATAACTAAGTGTGCTAACTCATTATTCCACATCTAGTACATGTTGTTCAAGACTCAATATGAATGGATTGAGATCCTCTATCATAAAATATTGAGGTATTTGGCATTGTTTAGAGAACACCATGTGCATAGGTTGAAATTAATTATCTATGCAAGACCAATTCAAGATGTGTGCATTTGAATCACCACTAATGGATGATGTAAAATCCTAGGGTAGAATTAATTCAAGAGTAGGTTTAGTGTAATCCATCATAATTGTAGTATTATTATACAAAAAATTCTACCTCATATCTTATCAGTGAATGTACTAAAGGAGAAACACATTATTTGATTTGAACCTATCTACTTGGGGAATTTTTTATAACAAGTTTAAATACCTGTGGTTGTTCTTGTTACATAGTACTGGGCTTCCACTTTTGACATTCTATAGCTTGCATCCTAGTTTGTATTTCATCTATCTCCACCTTAAACCAACTATTGTTCTTAAAAGCATAAGGAGACGTTGGATCCTTAAGAATGATATATGGATTTTGTTTGGATTTATTTAAAGGTATGACTACTATTTTATATTTTTGATGCACTTCTAATTGATTGCACATAGTATTAATAGTCATTTAGCCATTCTAGGCTCATTTATTATTGATTAAGGTAGGTTAATAGGTCTCTATTATCTTCATGTCAATGAACTCAAAGTCCCATCACATGCTAAGTTGGGCCACTTTAATTTCAACATCTTCATACTAGCTAATGGGTTTGACTATGCTATAATATACTAAGCTTAATGTTACTAGACTATAACTCAGAGTTCATCAACCAATGAATTCCCATGTTGAATGAGGAATCATATTGATAGTACTACCAAATTCAAATACTACATTTGTAATTTGGTATCTAACCAACTCAATGTCTACTCATGAATCCACATCCCATGGCTTCTTGGTCTTGACATACCAAACTAATTTATTGTTCCTTGTTTGTCCTCACTATACACACTACATAATATTATGAAGAAGGTTCATGATATTATGGGATATATTCTCATTACACAATGTACTGAGTAGTTTCATTAGATCCATCAAATTGGTCAAAATTCATTATTTTCATATTATTTGAATAATTTTTGCATACATTTAAGCAATAATAGAAGTGTTATCCTCATCAAAAACTAGTTTCTATTATATTTCCTATAATACATGCATAACTTGATACATTAAATTCTTTTCTATTGTAGGGTCAAGATATTTATCCCAATAAACTTTTCTAGTGCCTTGATCCTGAGGCATGTCTAATGGAGGTAAACCTTCTCCATCTCTCTATTACCTTATGATGACTTACACAAATTCATTTTCCTTTGGCTGCACATTAATAATGTTTATGTTATGCACTAGATTTTCCTTTATTTTTTCTTTAGAATAAGGTAATCTTCTATTTGATGTTGATTTTTGATCCTATAATATACACAATAAACTTGACTTTGAAGTTTTATGGGATATTTCCTTGTATAATGATTATATGCTCCATATAGATAACATTTCATGGGTAGTCAAGTCTGTTGATTATCATTATTGTGGCCTCCTTGATATCTACCATAATATCCTCCCCTATATCCTCCTATGTAGCCTACTCTATTTTGTTGATATCCCCACACTTGGGATTTTTATCCATTATATCCCCCCTACTAATTCATCTACGCATCATATGCCACATATTAATGCTAAGGAGAACTTAGAGTCCAAGTTGCCTACTATTGTTGAATATTTGTGTTGATCCATGGTTACACATATTGACTAGAATATTGATACAAGGGAGATGATGTATTATTCCATCTTGTTATTCCTTATGGTTAATACTATGGTGATGAAGGCATATGATATTATGGTAATGAAGGCACCCATACCAAACTACCTTGAGTCATATTTCTCATCTCCCACATACTCATCTCATCATGATTTTTATATTTTCAAAAATTACAAAACATGTTATGTGTTTTTTGAATATATTGCTGGTGGAGATATAACTTGGATGTAGGATGTCTAACAACCCTATATATTTCACAAAATTCTATTATGATTATCAGGTAATCATTCCTATGATGTCCCTCATAGTCACACTCTATGCACCATAATCCTAATTTAGGATTATCATTTTCATGCATTTTTTTCATCCTCATAAAATTATCTAACTTAGCTTCTACTTTTAATCCTACATAGGGAATATCTACATACTCTTCTATCTATTCAACTCTGATGGTAGCAGAATGAGTATCGGCCTTGGTGGAGAACTGGGTTTGCACAATAGCAAAACTTATTCTTAGTCATAAAACCTATATGAACCAATTAATCTTATCTTTATCTTCTAAAATAAAGTAAATTATATTCATTATATAAAAGAAATTCTGATCATATTCTCCAACTATTTATCTTTATTTTTACCAAATTTCCTTGAGATCCTGAATCACTTGATTGGAGTATTTTTTACTTTGAATTCTACTATCAACAAATATTTAACTTGTGTGAAATCTAGAGCATTGGCATTTAAGCTTAACATTAACTCCAAAGTATATCCTCCCAAAGCCCTTACTAGTTTTCATTTCTTCATACCATCTGATGTTACCACTTTTACAACCTATTTCATCTCGTAGGTAAATAATTATTGTTTAGGATCTAAAGATCCATCATACAAAATTAAAGGTGAAAAAATACCTGTAAAAATTGCCATAGTTGATGGATTGGTAGTTGTAGTTATAATTATCTAAATATTATTAGTTGTGACTGATGGTGTCTTTGTACTAGTCATTTTGTAGTTAAGAGACTATATAGTGGTAACTTTAACTATAGGCTACTTTACACTACTCTTTCTAAGAGCACATTACTCTTTTTAAGAGAAACCATAAATCTTGCTTCCTACAACTTTTTTCTTTCTAATTCCCATTTGGTTTATATATTGAGCCTTCCAAACATGTCAGTAAAGGAATCAAACTAGCTTGAGTTAGCTTATCTCTTATACTTTTTTATACCCTATATAAATAAAGTGTGACTGGGAGAGGCATACCTTTGAAATGAATGATGATTATTTATAACATTTTATTTCTTCAAATTGAACTTGTAATATTACTCCCTTCAATTTTAACATTTTTTTAGAAACTTTCCTTCCAAGTTCTAGTGAAAATCCGCTCAATTAACTGTGACCTACCTCTACTTCTTAAATGATCCTCCTCAACATCACTAATTCTAGCATCCTCTTTCTCATTAGGACCTTTCTCATATTCCACATACCCTTTTGTTTTAGCATCTTTTGCACCTTCTTTCAAAACCCTTTATTATATAACATCTTTCCATTGCATATCTCTAGCTCTATAAACTTATTCTTTACTCTGGATTCTATTCATAGTTACTTCAAGGTCATTTGTCTTATTCTACCTTTGTTGTCGTAGCTCTCTTTTGAGTCACACAATTTTATTTTCACTTAGATTATTTTCACCTTCCATATTATAGGATTAGGTTCAAGTTCCTTATACGCATCTCTTCATCATCCCCTTTATCTTGCACACACCCCCACGGTGTTAGAAGTGACTAATCCATGTTGGTTGGAGTAGGCACTATGGCCTTTTACATAACCAACATCTTGATCAAAAAGAGTAGTTGATGTAAAAATTTCCTTATAATTCCTTGGATAAATCAATCTTGTGTAATCTCAAAAGCTATGTATCCTTATACTATGAACTCTATGATAAAGTTGTTAATTGTAGTCTTTTTCTAGTAATCTACTACTATGGACCAATAAATATCTAGGTTGAATAATCTCTCTAGTTTATCCTCAATCCAAATTATAAATTATTTGATTCTTGAACTATATTAATAGTATTCCAATCTATCTAACCACATAGCTAATAAACCAAGTAAATCACACTAGAAAATTTCATAGATTTCACCATACAGGTGTTATTGGATGGTTTCCTGGTAGTCTTTTTAACTGTTCACACCTCTTCCTCTAAAAAATTCCTAATTCTCTCATATATCCACCATTATACATATCTCATCCCTGGCAACCATCTCAGCATAGTTCATCCAATTTCTGTTCCATAGTCAATACACCATTGTGAGCAAAGGTTCCTCGATTTACACTAGAACATGCTAATTATAGGGATAGTTTGCATAGTAGAGATTACAAAAAGGGGCCAAAAATATTGAAATAGTATAGACCATCTACACCATCTTCAAATAGATTGAAGATCAGGATGAAGTAGATATAATAGAATAAAACCATAACTCAAATCACATTAGATTACATAATAAAGTGAAATAGAGTACTTAACTATATATAAAACATACATAAAATAATATAAGGTAAATCCATAATAGGACAGTTTATATTAATCTCTATCAACACATCAAACTAGATTTTATTACATTAAAGTACTATTTATAGCCTTTATAATCATGTTATTTATTCACTTTCCATCCTTTTAAGATACAAAATTAAAGACTCTTTACATTCTCCAACTATTTGATTAGGCTTGCATGGTTGAATACATACAAAGCTATAGAAAATACAAAACCAAACACTTTTCACGTGTTTATCTTATATACTTCATAGTTTTATCAAGCTCCATTCTTCATTTAACATGCATGCATTTATAAAATCCTAAGGGAAGTGCCTTCATAGTTACCATTATTACCTTAAAAAAATCTAACTCTTCGATTTCTAATTCTAAAAAAGCACCTTTGTATTCCATTCCTTCTATGCTTAGAGTTTCCCTATTTCCACTTCATCCTACTACAATGGTCATATCATCCTTAAACTCAAAGGGAAAACTTGAGTATCAAGATACCATATTCCTTGTTGGCTTGACTAAATTCAAGCACTATAATGACTTATTCAAAGTGGTCAAGAAACTCCCCAAGGATTTAGGCTTAGATGATGACTAATAGATAGAGTTTGAGGATTCCCTTTGATCTTACAAGAAGTGAAGACTTCACAAGGTTGTTACCAAGCTAGAGGCATTCCCCTACACTAAATTATTAATCAACCTCATTCAAAATGCCATCTATATATAGGTTAGATTCCATAATTGGGTATGCTCACCCAAATCTTAGCACTATATTATTGATATCTTTGGGAATACCTTCAAAGAATATTACTCCTTTTTAGACTACACCTTCTCCTATGATGTAATGGTAGTAATGGTTTGGATGGGAACCCACCAGATATATGACATTCTCCCTAATTGGGATGAGTAGCCATATGATAAATGAGTAAATAAGGAGGATATAAATGCATACATAATCCACACCTTCCAAGAGTAAGTCTAGGTAGACATGATCCAGTTGAACCAGTTGTTTAGGGCCCAAGACTACTTGCATGTTGATAATATATGGGTTCCTCTCTTGCACATGATCATCACATGCTTACAAGTCTAAAACATGGGAGGATTTATAAAATTAAAGTTATTTAATGCCATTATATATGCCTAATCTAAGATTAATTTCTACATGATGAGCTACCTATTAGACATAATCTGTAAGATACTCTCTTTTAAGCCTTCAACTTTTCTAACATGGGTTCCTAGGGGCTCAATAGCCCATGTGGTCTTTTACAAGGTGTATGGCTACCAATTATAAAATCAAATCTAGGACATATGCAATCATTTTTACTTGGTGTTCTACCAATACATAAATAAGGCCTTAATATCATGACTCTTGAAGGTAATTAGGGATTCTATCATTGTCATAGGGGAATATAGGCTTTACAAAGAGGGCATTGTGATATAGATTATAGGATTATTCAAATATCCCATTTTCTTTCTATATTTCATTATAGACCATATATTAGAGCAAGATATTTCCTATCATCTAGTGCAGGGCATTTTGGGTACTATATCTAACATCAATAAGAGGTGTGCCTACCATTTTTTTAATCATAATCAAGCACTACATATACAAGTCTTTCCCTATAATTCAAAATATGGTAGTTGGATGAGAATCCACCGTATAAAATGGAAAGATATAGTACTAGGACCCTAAGGGTATAATTAAATCTCACTTGACATAGTAATCAACCTACCTCAATATTGACTATGGTCATTAAGTTGAAGATGATGGTGAGATCTATCCAGATGTTGCTACCAACCAAGAGGTATTGTCTCATTTTATGAAAAATAAAAATAAGGGAAATAAATTTAAATTGGGCCCCTTTGTGCCTCCTCCAAATTCCACTCGGTCTATAGAGGACCCAAATCTGATAGCTCCTACCATCTCATAAAATATATTACAAGGCATTCTTCCACCTTCTCTTCCTCATGCTTTAAGTCCAAATCTACTTCCTCTAATAGATATCACTCCTCATGCCTAGAATCCTCCTTTGCCTCCTCTAATCACTCCTCACACCATTATTTTACCTCTACCTCCTTTGGTATATCCATTAGTCTATTCATGGTAGATCTAAACCTAAGCTACTAGACACCAGACAACCTAGGCATATTTAGATCAACCACTAACATCTTAACCATGGGTTACATATAAATTGAGGTTTGATGTGGATGAAAACCCAAAAGTGAGCCCAAAGAGAGCCTCCCAATAGGTACCCATATATGTTCCCCCTCTCACACATCCAACTTCTCCTATTTACTTTCCACCCCTCACTCCTACTACTATTTAAATCTTGGTGTCACACCCACAAGTTTTGCCATGCTCCCAAAATCCTCCCAAGTGGTGCATCCTCTTTTCTTTATTATATCCCTTATATCATTCACCCAAGTATATTTGACCTCAATCCTCTTGATTGTCCTTGCCTCTTTTTTCCCCTCTAATCCTTTCATATCACAACCTAGAGTCCTCTCAGTGCCTTCCTTTAGTTTGCCTTTCTTAATAGGCATGGCTATGAATATTAGGAGCATACCACTTATATCAGAGAGCCTCTTAATGCCCACTTTAGTTAAAATAGATCTTCCCTCAAAATCTCTAATCCCTCCACCATTTGACCTCATGGCTCATGTTATCCCTACTTGTCTATCTACTATAACATCTAGAATGGACTTAAGTAAGAGGTCAAAGAAGAAGTATAAGGAAACTCACACTCTAACCCCAAACTAAAGGCCTTTTAATGTGATTAAACCCTATCTATAGACCTCAATATTTTCTTTAGCCCCAGTCATAACACCTTGATGCCTAACTCCTAGAGCCCCTCTTTTCCTTACCTAAGGAACCATGGGACTTGCCTTCAACTAACACATATCTTCATTGTTATTCAATGACCCTTTCCTATTGGTAATTCCTCATTATGTGAACTTAATCCAATAATAGTGGTAAGTGAAAATGTTCTCATGGGCATTTTCTTTTAACCTTATTATTTTCACTCCCATGCCCCCTCTACCTCTACTGATTCCATCATTCACTATCTCCACTTCCTTCATCTCCCCTCCACTTTATACTCTACCCTTCACTACCATTTAATCCACCCCTCCTACACCTTATGTAATTGGGGTAATTATCCCAAGGTCATAGGTGCTAGAGATTACTACCTAGGATGGATTAGGCATGAAATAGAGTTTTGAACAAACTTCCAAAATCATGAAGAGGAAATTGACATAGAGGTTTGTCTAGGAGGGACAATTGGTGGGCTAGCAACCCATTAGGATATGTTCTCCCTCATGTGAGTAATTCCATTGGGGAAGAAAGGATGGATGAGGACCCAATGTCTATTCTCTAGGAAACTCATGATATGTCTGAGAAGATCCTCAAGGACATGCAGAGATTAAAAATTTAGAATCTCAAATGAAGAGCACATTTCCTATCAAGCTAATTGGGTAGGTCAAGGATGTCCTCTTACTACTCTTCTCAGTCCTTGGGAAAGTAGTGGAGACTCTAACTAAGACCAATGTAGTTATCCAATGAACTTAGGCCTACATGGAGAGGATTATATAGATTGATAGGAAGTTTTAGAAAATGCAAGTGGTGATTAATAAAGGGATGTTCTTATATCTAAAACTAATTTTGACCTTAAACTTGGGATTGTACCATAAATAATCTAGGAGTATGAGGATTTCTATGGAGGAGTCATTGGCCATGTCTCACACTAAAATAGGGCCCTTAAAAGAGGGTAAGAATAATATATTAACCTACTTCAAAGAGTTCAATATATATTTCTTATTCTACCTAAATGGTATCTTACTTGACTAAGGGGAATTCAGAGTCTATCTAGGTTAATTTGACCAGGTCATAAGGGAGAAGGTTGCTAGAGAGAACCAAGAAGGGGCTTGAGTGGTGATAGATTTATCAATGTAGTCCACTATAATCATAAACTAGGTATTTTGGGGCCAAGTGTCAATGGAATCACCCTTTTAAGTCTATCAAGACTGGTGACTCAGGCTAAGGTAATCTTTAGGGAGCACCTAATGAACCTTGCAAAGATAGACAAGGAGTTTGAAATCATGGTGGTTGTGTTAGAAGCTAGGGATACCAAGATAAAGTAGTTAGGATCCAAACCTTCTTAGTCACCTCCTCATGTCAATTAAGTGGTCCTCTATAGATCTATTGTAGATTTTAAGGAATTATCTTATTTATATTTTGAAATATGATTTTAACTATAATGAGAAGCAATCATATCCTAGGATGGGATCCTCATTCTACTTGGAGGTGATTCTTATCCTTATCTATAGAAGGAATAATTATATTATAGTATAGGGTCATCAAAAAATTACTCAAAATTTCTATCAAATTATAGCCAAGATTTCACCTACTTTTCCTTCATATCTATAGATTGTAAAGTTGACCTAGATCAATTATTGTAACAACATTTATTCCTTTTAATGAATACAATCTTTGTTTTCTATAAGAGGGTTTGTTTTGTGTTTCAATTATATTTCATATCCATTCTTGAATGATAATCAATATTATGTTAATTAAATTAAACTTTATTTCTTTGTGTGCCATGATTATAATGTACTTATTTATTACAATCATTATGTTAGTTTTCTCATTTATATTAATAGTACTGATAGTTTATGTTAACATAGAAATTATTATATGGTGTTTATGTGTATTCTACTATAAACTCCTAATAATCATCTTCAGTGAAAGCTTATATTGAAGGCATACTTAGATTTCCATCATACTCTTCCTAGTGTATGTTATTGGTGGTATAACTTTAGTGAAACTCAATCTAACAGTGGTATAACTGTGGCAGAGTCACTCGGTTCTATGATCAATTCATTGAGTTCATTTTAGACCTAGATGCCCCCCTTTTCTACCTTACTCTTCCCTCTATTTTTGTGATTATTATTTGAAATTGAATTACTCTTTCCCCTTTTATTTAGAAACATCAGGCATAGTACTTGAATTTTCATAACAATCTTTGACCTGTGTGCATGAAATTTAGATTAAACTTTTAGTGGTGGTAGTGCATCTCTTGGAAATTATTCATGTAGACTTCATTTATGATGTCAAATAACTATATCCATGCCATTTTTGATCCCAGATTAGGTCTAAAATGGAGGATTAAAGTTTATATTTGTCCCTACCTTCCCCTTTTAGAGAATGCCCAATATCAAGGGAATTTCATGAACTAGAGGAGATTAGATTAGGTAGAGGCAATTTGGAAATTACATAAACATGTTCAAGGTCTATATAAATACCTTATTTTTTTTTGTGGTAAATAAGTTTACCTTCAATGACATCAAACACACTCTTCTTCAAGTTTAAGGAAAAGCCATAACTTTTTCACCATTTGTAAATTTTGTGTAAGTGGCACATGTGATAAGACATACTTTTAAAAAACATTGTTAAATCATCCATGTAAATTAAAATTAATTTTCCTATTAACCCTTCAAAATCAAATTACATGGTCCTTTGAAAGGTTTCCCTTACATTTTTTAGACTAAATGGCATTTATTTGTAAGTAAAATTACCCCATTCATGGTGAATATAGTCCTGTATATATCTTCTAAATTTACCTGAACCTGATTGAACCCCAAGAACCCATTCAAAAAGGACATCATCTAGGATCTACTCACCATATGGATTAACTCATGAAGGGAAGAAAATGGATACTTTTATTTGTTTGAGGCGTTATTCAAATTTTGAAATTCTATGCATATTATAATATCTCCATTTTCATTTTGAACATGCACCAAATTTTCTACCTAGGTGGAGTGGTGAATTGGAAATATTATCCTAGTTGAGAGAAGCTTTTGAAATTATTTATGTATATGTGGTTCTAGAACTGTGTTATTAGGACTTTATCTTTGCCTAAATGGTTTTTTATTTGGCTTAAGATGAATATTATGGGTTATTATCTTTGGCTCAAATACTTTGAGATATCCATAGGCTTAGGGAATGATGTCTTCATATCTCAATAATAACTTTATATGATATTATACCTTTGCATATATCTAATCAGAACCAATATTGACATTTTAGGGCTTTTTTAGGGATCCAAGATTAATGATTTGATGTTCTTGATGCTCATATTTTGGATTTTAGGTAGGTACATATGGATATTAACATTAAAACTTATTTCTAAGGAGATCATCCCTTTTGGAATTTGATTTCCCTTGATTTCCATAACACTATTGTGGTTAAATTATTGCTCCCTAGGATTGTTACTTTTTACTTCAATTATTTGAGCCTCAAACACCCCTAAATTGATAATGAAATCTATAATATGTTGGTCATCCTCAAATATCTTTAAAATCTATACATTATCTAGGATAAAAGGACAAGGGATGAACTCAATAGAAAATTCCTATAGTTCTTTTTCATCTAGAGGTGTTAGACTCGTGTCAGAGGCCAATGAATCAACAATTTGGTTTTCCTATCGGGTAATGGGAATAACATTAAAAGTGGTGAACATTTCGATTAAAACCTATTCCTTATGTTATTATTTTTTAAGTTAAGATAATTTACATTGAAATTTTCTCTTAACTTGGTTCACAACCAATTCAGAGTCACTGAACACTCTCAACTCTTTAACCTTATGCTTCAATGTAAATTTCAACCCAAAGATTAATGCTTCATATTTTGATACATTATTAGTGGAGGGGAATTACAACCTATAATAAGCTAGATGCCTCTTTCCTTGAAAGTATATTAATATAACTCCCACCCTAGTATCTTGTTTAGAATGAGACCCAGAAACATATAGGGACCACAAACCTAGTAACTCAAGGTCAACTTTATCCTTAGTAGGATTTGTATACAATGTGTAAATTCCTAAGTTAGAGGACACTAGGTTCACTTTTTCATTGAATAAATTGTATTTAGTTATCATTTGATTCATCTTAGGTTCCATATTTAATTTTATCTAATTAACTATGCCTCTCTAAGGTAGTGACATGTGGGAGAAATCTATATCCATGTATCTGTGTAAGGATTTAGACCAGTCCCTACTAAGTAGCATCCTATAGGATTTGATAAACTACACAACCTAAATATATATGAATTGGTAAATCCTAGGTTTTTATTCCAATTGCATATCCACTTTGAGTGGCTCACCAACTACCTTAACCTCAAAATTATCTAGTTGAACCATGACTTTATCTAATTTGATAAGGACTCATCCTAGTCTTTAACAAATTGTTGTGGGCATCACATTGGATAAAGCTCTTAAGTCTAATAAGAAATTATGTAGGTTCTTCCCAAATAGTATAACAATTAAAAGAAAGGGAGAAACTTCAATGTTATTATTTTGAATGAGAATTTTGGTATGGGTAGTTTTTTTCTTTGGCTAACTTGGTTTTTCAGTAAGTAATTTTAGTAAAAGATAATTTTGCTCTATGATTTGAGCAAGCTCATGCAATGTGATGTTAGATTTAATATTATTCATGAATTCTAATATGATTTACCCAAATTTAATTTATATTTCCTAATTTTCCATAGGGACTTTGGATTCATTATGCTTTGGAGGTGGTGGGTCATTCTTAGCCTTAGGATCAGGTGGAGTTGCACCTTTATTGGGAGGAGTTGAGGTGGTGAGGGTATACTACTACATCCTATTTTTAAGGGTGTAATTTATTTAATGGATTTATTGAAAGGCCTACACCCCAATAATGATTTACTCATGATCATTGTATTCTTGTCTAGTAAATTCCATGGTTTCCAACACCATAGTTGTACTAGGGGGTCTATTAGCCTTGGATGTCTTTAGGTGATTAGGAACTTCCTTATATTCTTCTATATCTTTTAAAAATATTTCAAAGGCACTAAAAAATGTAATGCAATAGAGCTCCCAATGATAGTTTGTTTTACACACATGACACCAATTTTAGATCTCAACACTATAACTACCCATGTGTATTTGAAACCCTAAGAAGTCATTACTTAATCTTTGCACCATACATTGGATGACATCCAATACATTCTTGGTGGACTTGTATGGTATATTTTGAACATTTTTCATAGTAAGAGGTAGCAAAATTTTGTTTTGAGATTGAGGAATTGATTCAATATTTATTATATTAAGGAAATCCAAGTGTTGATTAGTTGTGGCATGCCTCAAATGAAGCTAGTTAGTTATGGGAAATGGTTGAAACATAGGTAGATTTTGGTTTGCATTAAGAAAAATATTCAAGGATGAAATTTTTGGTAAAGAATTGGGAATAGGATCCATCATATGACCTTATGGGTTGAGTTTCCTATCAAATTTAATAGCTTTAACATAAGCTAAAGGTAAGTACACTACCAAGATATTCCTTCTCAATAGCATGACAATCCATGTGTCCAATGCATTCTTATACATTTATAAAGTTAGATGAGTGTTAGGTTTATAAAGAGTTATGAATTGGTTGTACACTTTTTGGAAATGATAATTTAAGTTCCTAATAGGCTCACTAGGTTTTATTTTAATGAAAGTGAATTATTTTTATAAGATATTAGGATCTACGACTTGCTTGAATTGAGGAATGAAGGTATTATTGAATCAATCCCAACTTGTGATAGAGTCCTTAAGTAGGATTATAAACTAGTCATAGGTTAAATCCATAAGTGTGAAGGGGATCAATCTGCAATCAACATCTTCATGTTCAGCATTTAAATCTAAAGAGTAATATTGTAAGACGTTATGTGATCTTTAGTAGTCCTTCCTATACTAGGTGTGAATCTTGGTAAGCACCTCTCTATATTAATAGGTAAATCATGGAAAATTATAAGGATATTTATAACATATATAACAAGCCAAGACATATGGGCATCCATGAGTAATGATTAATTTGGGGTAGATTGAGAAGATTAGCTGATAGGGGCAACAAATGGTCTCAACCTACCTCTATCGATTCATATTCTTATATGGATTTGTAATGGTGAAATTATCAATAACCCATGGAAATATTAGGACCTATCACTTTCACAATAAGCTCTAGTTTACTATATTTTATAATAGTTACTATAAAAAAATCAATCTAAAAAACCCTCCTTCTAGCACCAACTATTGTTCATGCCTAAATCCTACACCAGGAACACTTATGAGGTTAAATGCTCAAAGAGAAAAGTGGTGGGTAATAAGGGCATTTCATCCTCACATTTTAGGATTTATATTAGATTGATCTAGGGTAGGTACCGATATTCATGATACATCCTAATTTAAATAACTTCCAAGAGAGGTCACTACTACCACTTGAATCTCAATATCATGATTGAATGTAATTATTAATAACTTGGCCTTGATTCTAAACTGTTATTGTGTTTCTATTTCAAAAAAAATTAAATCAAGGTAAAGGTATTTCAATCTCAAACAAACATAAAATAGAGTGGGAAAGAGGGTAGAAAATAAAATTGTTAATCATGAGAATGCCAATGATTAATGAGATGAAATGTGCTAAGTCATAGTTATACAATTGTGTTCCTAGTTCAATGATTACAAAAAATTTAGGCCACTTAATGGGCAATCTTATGAGGACACAAATATTAATTTTTAACACACAACTCCTTCATTAAATGTAAATGTCCCAAAGACCTCCAGTAAAATACACACAGAGCTTTGAAATCACCTTATAGCTGTAAGTACATAAAGAAAATAATGTTTTAAAGAAAATAAAATAAATTTACAAGTGAACTAGACTAGCATAAGCATAATCTAGTTGTTACATTCATTTCTAAAATAAAGCATAGTATCATTTCTCTAGAACAAGAATTAAATTAATATGAAATAATGGACAACATTCATATACAAGAAGACAAAGTTAAAAAAAGAAAAGGATTTAGCTATAATTTTGACATAGTTTATTTATACAAAGTGTTGACCTTTTTTACATTATAGACCTATATATGTATACCATTTCATCTCATGGAATACATTGAGATTTAAATTCATCCCACTACTGGGGTAGTTACAACATTAAAAAATTATTGAAAAATGTAGTTGGGATTCCTTGATTCTTTCATAGATATACCATCATGCCCATGCTTATTTGATATTTAATTTGAGTTTGACTGGTAGAATATGGTAGAAAGTAGTTGAGAAATTATTGGGATTTCTAGTTGGTTATGCCTCTTACAATAGAAATCATGCCTCTTTAAAACATATATTTTGTCTTATTAGCTCTTTAATGACTAATTTAGGTCCTTTTATCCCATGCTTTATTCATGATATATAATTCAATTCATCCTTGTGATTACCCCATCCTTTAGACCTATGCTCAATAGTAAACACAATTGATTCTGGATATGAAGGTCTAGATAGGTAAAAGATCACAAAATTTAATCCTTGAGCCCACTAAGATCACCTATCATTCTGCTTATCTATCATGATCTAATTTTATCTTTCTTCTCCAATGTTTCCTTGCATGAATATTTCAGGCTTACTAGATTATGCCTCTTGGTACTCCAACACTACATAAGGCCTCAGGATTTTCTTTCTATGTTCTTAATCTTTGTATTTGAGATTTGTGATATTAATTAATATTTCATGTTTCATGGAATAATAACATTATTCTATTACATCCTAGGATTTTATAAATTCTTTTGCATCTCTATGAGTCATCAGCCTCTAAGATGTCATCACATGGTGACATCTCAGAGATTTAACCTTCAACATTACTTCACTATCGGGTCTATTAGTTATCAAATTTTGAGTCATCACTCTAAGAGATTGATGGTTAATGGCCTTTAGGAACTTTTTATGTTTTATTATGTCTTTCAAGTCTCAGGCTCTCACAATCTTGCGATATGACATCATGGGTCTTCAATACTCAATGCCACTTTGTCCTTGATACTTGGTCTATGGATCATCTCTTCAAGATGGTTCCACATGGATAAATAGCATATCTTAGAGGTATTCTAACACTTAAAAAAAATTCAAAAGGATTTTGAATTTACTATGGCCAATGGCTTGATGGATGCTTGACACATAGTTTGTTCACTTTAAATCCTAGCAGTGACATGTAATACTTTGAATCTATAATTTCTAGAGAAGCATCTAAGCATAAAAACCATTTGAAAAAGGTATAGGTATACTAAAAATCATTAAATGAATAATAAATTTTAGAAATAGATAAATAGATATTTTTTATTTAATAAATTTGTTCACATAGCTATGACAAACTCTTGATAGGAAGACAAACATCAAATTTAAACTAGTATTTATATCCATTTGGAAAGCTCTCATTAGTTTAGAGACCTAGGCATTGAAAATATATTGATAGGTAGACATGCATCAAATTTAATTTAGGGGACCTTGATGACATCATTAGGTCCTTATAGTGGTCCCTCTATCACTTGGTTTGTGTTCTTGGTCCCATGTGATGATGTCATGTGACATCTTCCTAGCTCTTTAAGGTTTTTTTGATTAAACATGATCATTCCATGTGGTATGATCATGGGGATCCTAAGATGCCTATGTGATTTTCTCCCTTTTGAGTCTTGGGACCTCATGAGTCATTGATTTAGGAGATTAGATGGCTAGTGGGGTTTTGAGGGTTAAGTGATCCCTTATAAATGCTCTGAGTCCTTAGATTCCAAGATGCCACCATATGGTGGCATCTCAGGTCTTCAAGGCTCAAGGTCTATATGTATTCCACCAATGGATTATAATCCCTAAGTGGTCATGATCATGCCATGGCATTATCTTTGGGCCCCAAGGACTCAAAGGCTTTTTAAACTATTCATTGTCTTCCACCCACTAATCAAACAAGATCATGCCACATGACATGATTTTAGGGCTTCATAAAATGCCCAACATAGTTAATTTATCAATTTTATGGATTTATGCATGTGGTTTGGGTCTACATGATGATACCAAGTGTCGAAATACTATTGAATCTTAACTACAAGGCAAAATTTTAAACCCTACACAATGTATTGAAATGGATAAATTAAACCCATAAAAAAAGAAAATGGAAAGGCCATGAAGGATCTCATAATATGAGAAATAAATAAATATTTCCTTAGTTCTAGACCAAAAATTCACACTCATAAGAATTTTTTGATTCAATATAATGACAATTTATTTAGATCTAAAGATTTTCCAAATTAGATGCCATGATTTGAAACCCAAAAGGAAACACTCAACTAAACAAGGATTTTAAAATACCCACTCTTAGATTTGATAGTTTGTTGATAGGTGTACACCCAATATAATATAATTTTTACTATCATGTGGCAATCTCTAATTAGTTTAGGGCCTAGGGTGTGGTGGTATATTGATGGGTAAATTCCCATCAAATTTATGTTATTAGGTTTGATGACATGATCAAAGTCCATGTGGATGTCCCTAATTCATCAGTATGTTACCTCTAGTTCATGAGATTATGCCACATGGAATCATCTAGGATTCTCAAGTTGTATAGGATGGAATGTGATCATGCCATGTAGTGGGATCATGGGGCCTTTAGGTTACCACTATGGTGCAGTCTCTCCTCCAAGCCCCAAGCTCTCAATATCATGTTATGTTGCATGATTTTAGGCCTTTACACCTTAGAGAGATATTGTTCTTTGGCTTTGGATGCTAAGTACCAACTCAAGATATAGATTCAAAGAGGAAATGGTGTGTAGGTAGTTAGGGGATACTTTGAATTTGATAACTACATAGATCAATATTGGTATTCATGATGTGACACCTATCACCATCTCAAGGAGCTATGGGAAAGTTCATATACTTAGTCATTTTTGGATGGATTGGTCCCCAGTTAAACATGATGGAGACACATGTATTTATCATGTCAACTTGGGGGAAATTTGAATTGGTAATAATTTTCAACTAATTGGCTAAGTCAAAAGAGACTTCAAAAAACCCAAAAGGCAAAGGCATATAAAATTATTTTGACATGAAAGACAAGCCAAAAAAAAGTGATAAAATATACCCAAAATGGTTTTGATAAGCCATTCACATAAACTAAAATAATATAAAATATAAATAATTCAATATAAATTATAAATATGATAAATATAAATAATTAAATTGGTTCCTTAGATACTTAAAAATTAGGCAATTATATTAGAGTCCATAATTTCTAAAATTGTCAATTTTATAAACCCAAACATTTTTAAACATCTAGCCAAGTCAACATGAGATACCACAAATCATGGGTTAAATTGATCCATGAAATTTTGAAATAAACCTTGAAACAAGTTAGATAATTTGCCAAAGATATAAGTTAATTCTACAAAAGAATAGATTTGAAAGCATTTTATCATGGAAAAGGACCTTTTAAACTTAGGCAAATTCACACATTTGATCTTAATACCTCTAGATGAAAGCTTGGATTGAATGTTCTAAAATAGAAAAACATTATGATGAAACATGTTTAGTCACTTTTAACTTATCATCTAGTAAACTACCAATCCATAAGGGATAAAATAGGAAAACTACCCAAACTCCTTAAAATAAATAAGATCAAAAAAATGAAAGGCCCATGTATTTACAAGATGCCTCAATATCAATTTCTCAAACTTAAACCTTTAGTCATAGAATGATCAAAATGTAATGAGAAAAATACCAAAGAGATTAGACTAATACATAGTCCAAACATTTAGATTTAAAGCTTAAAAAATTAATGAGCAATTGAGTAGGAAATATGAATAAATCAATCATGTTGAATCGAGAGTGTCCCCATCTAAAGAAATGAGGTTAGGGCATGTTGGCCACATTAATGTTCATCAAAGAAAGTATGGGTGTTTGAAAGTCATAATTGTTTTTAGATTAATATTAGGGTTCAAATAGGTCTTCTACCTATATAAAAGTCTCACAAAATCCATCAAAAAGTATAAATTAACATAGTTATTATATTAAAATAGGGCATGGTCAAACAAGCTAACATGTTGAAAAGTAGAAAAATAAAGATACCCAATGAATAAAAACATAGAAAACCCACAAAGGGTCAAGAAACTAACCACCAAGACAAAAGAGTAATTATATAAAGATTACCAAAAAACAAACAACTACACAATGTTCAAACTAAAATAAACTTATCCTTCTTATCATCTAGAATGATGACCTCATCAATAAGAACATTAACAGAAGAAGAACACCCCACTAGTTTATGACTAAAACCATTGAGCCTAAGTTTGATGCCTCTCACTAATGAAATAACCTGATTCTTGCCAAATAACCCTTTATTACCACCATGACTTCCTATCAAGGTGGCCCTACCAATTAGGGAGAAACAAAAACTAACCTTTGAATCACCAATTTTGACAAAAAATCACCACATCCACCTGGGATTTATTGTAATGAACCACCTTCTAACGAGACAATTTTACAATTAGGCTCTTGACCTGCACCAATGGAGGCATTGTCAAAAATTTTCCCTTTGTTACATCATTATCACAAACTTTTTTTGAATCTCCTACATGAATCCAACTAAAACCATGAAGCACATCTCCAAATATTTGAAAGATGATACTAGAATAAAACCAACACCATCTAAATTGGAGAAGGGCAATTTGGGAAAAGGACCCAAGTCAGCACTGCCTATCACCTTCACAAGACTAAGATGACACTTTGTCCTTAAAAAAACTCCACCAATTTAGAAACCACCTTATAATCCACTATGATCACTATGATGTTTGTAGTGAACATAGTAGCTATCATAGAATTAACCCTGTTGTGCATGTAATGAACCACATGGTCTTCACCCAATATAGATGATATGGCCTAAAACATTACTTGGAAGGGAACCTTAAAAATATGTTTGAGTCTATCCTAAGATATTCCACCCTTAAATGCCATTTCTTGAGTTGAGTTGTTGCCATAAATCGTCATAATTACAAGCTCCAGATCAACCTCTCTCTCCATGTAAAACACCAAGCACCACAACAACCAAAAAATTGCCTAAGTGTAAATGAAGAGCAATCCATGAAGAAAATTCCACCTAATGATACCAAATCAGATCCACACTCTTTCCATAAATGAAATATAACACCACCCTTTTTTACATGACTAAGGCTATAATGAGAGAATAATGCCACTAAAAATCCAATGGAGGTGGCAAGGATAATTATGGTTAAATCAAACCATAGTAGATAATAATCAATACTAATTGATTATTATAATGGATTAATAAATTATATTTAGTTTTATATTATTATTATTTTTAAGAAAAACCCAAGTTAATGGAAACTATATTGGGAAAGTCTTCCCAAATAGATCTAAGGTTATCCACCCACATTTCTTCTCTTTAGTCTATACCATAGTTGGAAAGAAAATACATAACTAAGTTAGCTTCTCTATAATAATACTTGCAATCCAGAGATGCAAAATTTCCAAGCTAGCCTATACATTAGACAAAATATTTTCTAATTTCCAAGAAGTGGCTACCTTTTTCTTAAGAGCATAAATTAATATCTAAGAATCACCTTCAATTATAAGTTTGTCAATTTTACAATGGATTGCAAGATTAATCCAAGTGGAGAGAGCCTAAGCTTGAGCTTCATTATTTGTGCCATCTGATAATTTTATATAACTCTACCTAATTAAAGAACCACTATAGTCCCTTAGAATATAACCTTCACTAAAGAACCTAGATTTACCTATGAGGCACCATCAAAATTTAATTTAAACCATCTCGGGGGTGGATGTTTCCAAGTAGATTTGTCCTTTCCTATTCTTTTATCTAAAATTACTAATGACCCATTAATAAGTGGTTTGAAAGGCATAATTATAAATTAAATATAAAATGGATATGACATCATATATAATTTATTCCCATTCCTTTCTCTCATTACACATTGTTCTAAATTTTAATAAATAATCTCTCCCACAACTAGTATTTACCTATCATCAATGATTATAGAGAGCAAATGTACCCATAGTGTATTTATGTGCATAAAATCATATGCTTCATATATTAAATTATTTAGTATCATGTTGACCTAGACACATTCCTTGAAAAACTAGATGGGACATGAAACACATCACTATTTTTGACCCAATATCCATTCCTTCAACCAAATCCTTAAGGACCACAACTAGGTCATGGATGTCTATATAGAGTTGAGTGACCTATTGATAATATGAAATAATGGAATTTAGAAGTTCATAATAATTATTTAAGGTGAGGTTGTATATGAGGGTTATTAGGTACCTCTCGTTGAGGTACTAGATAAAGTCATTTTGGCACTACGAAGTCATGAACAAGTTATACATCAAATCGATGCAGGAGAATACCTTGGGTTTTGTTGTAGCCTTGTGTATTCCTAAATTTTGAAAGACAAACATATTGTGGGAATATTACACCTCATACTATTTATCATATTCAACATTTTTGATCCCTTTGGCTTATTACACTACTCTATATATAGTTCTGTAGTGATTAAACCCATAAATCTTGTGTATGAAAGTGATATCTCCAAACTCTTGAGTAGGTTTGAAAGAAGAAGGTGATGTAACCATGGGTGAGAATTATCATTTGAAAGTTTTTAATATTACCTAGGAATATCTTATTTCTCTATATAAAGCACTTGGATTTCTTAGTGTGAACAAACAATGGCATCCTGTGTAGAATGAATCTCCACACTTAGATACACCAACATTTTGAATTTAGAAGCTTAAATGTAGAGAATGGATATCACTACATCAATCAAGTGAATTGATTAGGAAAATTACCTTTGGATACATTCATAAATTATTTTACTCATTGAGATTTGATTTAAAACATTTTATACTACCTTTATGCTCTAGTGAGATCTGGTCCATCCACGTGCCTTCATCTTGGGGGCCATAGAGTATCATAGTCTATTTTTTGCTTCATGGAGCCAGTTGGGAAACATGTTTATGATAAGTGGAATAATTTTATTGATATAGTCCCATAGAGTAGGTATTTATTATTATAATTTAATATACATAATAGGTTATCTACCTATCATCATGTCAAGTGTCAACTCTGGTGTGTGGGATCCTATCACATGGCACCATCTAATTAGCATGATGTCCCAGAGTGTTAAAATGAATTTTTCATTTGACAAGGTACTGTTAACATTGAATCATGTCACATGGAAACATCTTATTTATATAGGATACTAGAGTGCTATAGTGCCTTTTTTGTTTTATGGGGCCATGGGGAAATTAGATTGTGACATGTGGCACCAATTGATTGGCTTATGGTCTCAAAGTGATAGAATGCCTCATAAATTTTATAGGGATACATGGAAATTAGATCATGTTACATGAAATAATTTTATTATCTTGGATTCTTGATTTAATGCCCCATTTTTTATAATGCTCATATTTGACATTGATGACTATGAAATGATATATAAATCTAATTTTGATCATGAATTTATGTTGTTAACCATGACCAACTGAGGCATGCATATACTTTACGAATGATTTTCATGTGTTGGGAACCATGATAAATACCTATTATTAATCATGGTTTTATTACTTAGTTATGAAAGTACAATTCTTACATTTCCTTTATAAGATGGTGTAACTATGAATCTCATTATGTCTATGAGATAGATTAACTTAAATGATGTTGGATTATTGTTCATAAACATGTGTATTATAACTTACATGTTTATAAGGTTGTATAAATATGTATATGTGAATTATTTTAGTCCTTAGATGATTGGATATTTCTTATATTGATTGAGTGCTTTATTGATTAAATTTGGTAGCTTCAACTATTGGGTTAGAGGATTTTGATGTGTGCATTGAGTGTGCAGGAATTAAAAAAAGGCCAATGAAGGAAAGATACTACACAAACCATGGTTATAAAATTAAATGACATTAATTTAAACCTTTATTAAACCCAAACTAAGTGGTTTTCTAATAATACCATGGCCATATTTTTCAAACTTAGTGTGCTAGTTTGGTGTGTATATTTTAAGTTGGGTAGGTGAAACTTCTTGTCTCCTTACCTTGAGATATTATAGGCAACATATAGAATGTTTAGTGGTTAACTGGTAGATCTTAGATTGATTTCTTGAGTTTAGAATCAAGTGGGATGAGGTGAGAGAGTATAGAAAACAACCATGGGAACATTTAGGGTCACCATGCACATTAATTGAACATGGAAAACAACATCCCATAAGGAGGCATGGGCTAGTGAATAGAGGGTGGTTGACAAAGTTTAGTAATTATATTTATATAATTAAAAAACTTTATATGAGGAATTTTTGTCCATTTTAGAAAGGATAAACTAATTATAATAGAATAAAAATAAAGTAGGAGGAGATGGTTAGAGAATATTAAACTTAGACAACTAATAGATAATGCGTAGGAGGCCTTGAAGCACTTTAAGTGGGCTTGTTATTAACCATTTTATTATTTATTAATTTGAATGAAAATAGTTGTATTCTCTATTTAATTATTTGGATTTAAGGAGAATAAGACCACTTGGTTTATTCTAACTATTTTATTGTCTTGTCCATGGTTGTGCATTGGATGCCATGTAGTGAATTTACTATTGAGTCCCTTAGAGAGCTTGTGTTCATACTTGATTTAATTAAATGTTTTAAATTCTTGTTTGTGTGTGTAATGTTTTTATGACATAATGTGGTGGTTATCTATGAGCAACATATTCATAGTGGTATAATTCCAATCCTCCTATGTTGGGCATGGTGGTAGAATGTTTGACCCTCCCAAGAACATCATGGTGGTAGATTGTTAAGACCTTGTTGGAATCACAACCACTAATAAGGGGGTGGGTGAATCAGTGGAAATTAATTACTTTCACTTACATTTAATTTAATAAATCAACCATTAAAAATTCTCAAGCAATCACATAAAGACAAGTAACTAGATAGCATCAACAAAGCAAGCATGAACACCATAACACATCTCATAGGTGGGAAACCCTCGTGGGGAATAAAACCCACTAGAATAATGTATGGAATAATTATCCTAGAAAGTAATGACCAATATTTATATGAGTACCAACCCAACAAGGAGCACCAACCCCTAATTTATTGAGTACCCACTTAGATTCAACAAGTACTAACTTTATAGGAGGCACCAACCCCCTTATTGATCAATCACCCACTCAATAAACACTCTAAAACTCTCCACCTTTCTCTTGTTTCCCTTTTTAAACTAATGATGGACACCTATTCTCTCTCTCTCTCTCTCTCTCTCTCTCTCTCTCTCTCTCTCTCTCTCTCTCTCTCTCTCTCACACACACACACACACACACACACACACACACACACACACACACACACACACACACACACACACACATTAATACATGATGATCTTCTACTCTCTATGACATTTAGGTCATACTCAATCCTCAATATTATTTAAAATACCTCATCCGCATACTCTTTATCATTCCTTAGATCTACAAATTCATTATTATCAGATTCATATGCCCTTAAGACACTTATTTTATGTTCATCATCTTGGAACCCTTCTCTTCAATCTCTACCAAGCTAGATAGGAAATCAGATGTTTATGTTAATTACAAACCTTCTAATGATGATTCGTCATAGATTCCAAACATATGGTCATTGGTCATGGATTGGAGTCCATTTCAACAATCCTACCTATGCTCTACTCCCTCTTGGATATCTAAAAATACACTTATATACACATACCAAATGATCAAAAGTGGATCTTTCATATATGGTGGTTTTTCTTCACTTTACCTCCTTGGTCAGCCAAAGTACATGTATTAGCTCTTAAGCCTTCTTACATATGTTATAATTTATCAAACTAGACCATATAGGCCAGCTACACTATGTTTTAGCTCTTACCCTTCTCAATAGGTCCCATGAAGATCTAATTCATAACTTTTCCCTTATTAGCTAAGTAATAAGCCATATGGAAACCTATTTCCCTTTAGGTTAGATCCAAAATGACCCTCATCTCATCACACACATTTAAATGCACCATGAGTCTTCAAAAATATTCATGGAACCATGCAAGTCACTAACATTCAATATAAGACCTCATATAGGACTATTCCTCATTAGGATTGCTTAACCATAGATATAGTTTCAAGAAAATAGATTTGCCTTCTAAAAATGAATGGATTCTTCTTGAGAAAAATATTTTTAAGATCACAAAAACCTTTTATCATGCTCCAAAATTCTCAAATAGACTCCGTAAGTCATTATGGACTGACTCATATCATGTCACCTTCAATAGATCACCTCAACCAACTAGGTCTATGTACAACTTTATAAGCATTGTTCCTATAATAAAAATATGATTTATCCATCTAAGCATAATATTCATTAGGATATTACATCCATATAATATTATTTAAGCCTTATATTATTCCTTTATAGCTTCCACAAGTTAACACTTTATTTAAGTCATCTCATCATAACATCCTTGCCATACTTTGCTCACTAGGTCTATGAGACCTTGTCTACTGCAACACATCTCTATTGAACTTTTTCATATTCATGATGTAACACATTGATTATATACTATGTCCATATGGTAATGGAAAAAGGTTATTTCTAAATCATTATATCTTCTTTATGGTTAATAATCCATCATAGCTTGGACAAGCTCATAACACCCTTCGTAGTGTACTCTACCCACTGAGTCAACAACTGACTGTGAAGGACTACTATGATCTTATTCCAAAAAAAGTAACATGTTAGATTGATCATGATGGACTTGAGATTATCTTCATGTGCATGGGACATTCCACTTCATATCTAGATTCACCAAATAACTTTGATATTACCTTCACTAGTTTTCCTTGTTCATTATATCCTACAAATAGTCTTCTTTATTTAATAAACATTTTTAGACCTCTAATAGCCTTTTTCACAA
Organism: Torreya grandis; assembly: GCA_037957365.1. Taxonomy (NCBI): domain Eukaryota; kingdom Viridiplantae; phylum Streptophyta; class Pinopsida; order Cupressales; family Taxaceae; genus Torreya; species Torreya grandis. The sequence continues at coordinate 2,244,815 of JARHVA010000722.1, read as the reverse complement.
TATAATTAATATGTAAACATGCTTTCTTAGATCATATAACCTCTTAGGTTCATCACCCTGTCAAGTTCAAGCATAATAGGCATAATGTCAACTTCTAAATAACTATATCAATACCCTATTATCTTCACTCATGAAGAACACTCCATCTTCTTGCCATGTACCTCAGTCAACAATTATATCATACAACCTTCATGACCATATTGGTCTTGTAGACCAATTTTATTACTCTTATGTTGTTCCTATTTTATCTTAGACTTCTAGACCAAGTCTTGTGCTTAGACAAGTGTTCCATACCTTAAAAACATGATAACTATTGAGTATTACCATGCATACAGACAAACTAATACTCACTAGGCTTTGGAACCTCTCACAAGTCCATCCACTTCATAAAGGATCCTTCCTAGGGTTTGTTTTCTTGAAATTCTCATCAAAATTTCAAGCTTGTCTTGATCTTGAATTTCTTCATATGGAACATACAAAACATATAAAACACACCTATGAGAGATAAATTACCTTGAGAACATTCTCAACCATTCTAAGTATTCATTTTGATGACATAATACACTAAAACACCTATGTAATTTACCTTATTTATAAAGGATAAGTACCTTAAGGACATGATCATATCTTGAGATGATTCTCTTACAAAACAACCTTCAAATTCTTAACCAAATGCATAAACATGTTCTTCAAGGAGTTAATGACACAATCCAACAATCTAAAAACATCCACTTTATTAGGAAATAAATGTATGTGTATGGATAATTATGACAAAAATCCACTTTGAGGATGTTCCACTCCTTTTCTACTCTAACTTTGATTTTCATACCAATTTGATTAGATCATATTCATGTATTCTAAAACATCTTCTCTCCTCTAAGGTCTTCATTTCATACACAGTCATTTGTAATCCAAAATTCATATTTTTAAACTTCAAAAACTATTTATTTTATCCTAAACTTGACATCCTTTTGTACTTCACAAATTGCTAGATGATCTTTGTAATCTTATATCTTGAAGAGGATAACTCTTCATGATACCAAAATTGTTGGGAACCTTCAGGGCACTAAGTACATCATCTATATGCTTTACTGTGACAAAGGTTTAATTTTTTAGTACCTATAATAAATGCATAAAATTCTCAATACATTCATACCTATGTGATGGTTAGTGATGGTCTAGTCCTTCTTAGGCTAGAGGATGCATATTTCTCTCTCCAAAATATCACTAGTAATGACCAAAACTCCATCAAAGCATTTATGAACTCCTTACAACCTTCTATTTGACCGTGAAGACTTGAAATCATGGAAAACACCCATCAAGACCTATTTGACCAAATGAACATGCACATCATGCTTTCACCTCTCTCCAAACACATTATGCTACTTTGACATAAATGATAATGCCATGCCAATAGACCTCCTGTGTTAAGGTATGGTGGTAGATTACTTAACCCTCCTATAACTATTGGATGAAATCATTTGAATAAGTTATCATATTTCTATCCAATAAAATGGCTAGCCTTATCTATACTATGAAAGTTTTCCTACTCATTTTCTATTTATGAATGCTTAGCTTTACTTTAATTATTAGTTGAATGCTTGTTTAATTTGTATTTGGGACTAGGAGTCTCTTTGAGTAAGAACTAAGAATAGGAATCTAGGTGGTGCATGGTCATTCCCTAATGTTAAGGTACCATTTTATATATATTCACCCTTACTTTTACCAAGTGATTTAAACATGATCATCTATGGGACTCTCAAGCTTGAGGGTGTTTAGAGCAGTAGCTTGATGATGACAAAAAGGTTTGGTTGTGAGCCTTCCTTCAAATGACTTACAGTTTCTTAGAGTGAACAAGGACCATTGATGAAGAATGATTGTTATTATAATTATTAAATTAGGCCTATATTTTTACCTCATGATTATGTATAATATGGATGACATATCTTATATTGATAAATGTTAATAGCAGCCAACCTGCTTGCATTATTCTTATGGAATAAAATCTTTTACAAAATGACCTAGCTATGGGTTAAAATGCATATTATATTTATATTAAAACTCTTTGATAAATTGAGATGTAACCAAATAATATATAATCTATATGTAGATCCTTGGGAAGTATTTATTATGCAAGGAAAGATTCCTTAGGCTATTTGGCCCTTTAATACATATTGATAGTGTAATTCTCTTGCTTAATCTTTTTTATGAAAATCTTATCAAATAATCATTGTGTTTCCATTTATGATCTAAGGTGATGTGATATAATGGATCAAACTTATTTTAATTTGAGTGGGACTCAAATAAATATGTGTGAGATTGTTATTGACAATAGCAATATATCTTGAATATATAAGTTGAATGTTGATTTTATTTTGGTTAAATGATATCTTGTGAATGGTTCCTCAACTTTTAAAAGTTGGGTATATATTTGATAGGAACCATCCCCATAATAATACAATCTAATAAGTAAATAATAATTATGGTAGGACTTGGCTATGATCATAATAAGGCATAAAATCCTTACATGTGACTAAGATCTTCCTTGTCGAGACTTCCTGAAAGAAGAGGGTCCCATAGACCAAACATTGACATCCATATTTATTCACCTTATTAAATATACTATTTGATCTCTAAACTTGAATAAAGTAAATGGATTTATGATTTATATCTATAAGAATAATCTTATAAATAATAAACTAGTTAGCTCATGGGTCTGAGTGGATTATTAAAAAATTCCTGGCTAGATTGAGCTTTCCTAGAGATTTTCTTCTAGTTGACTAGACTAATGATAATATTAGTTAGTATTAGGTTAATAAATTATGTGTTTACTAGTCCTTTAAATGTAAGTTTAGGAATGTTGAGGAATGTAGCTGCAGTTTTGGATGTGTTAATAGTGGTGATCCATTAATAGAGGCATTTTACCATGCTAGTTTTTAGTCATAAAATTTTATTTATTTATTGGGGATTGTAACTTATCTGATATGCTTAGATCAAATGTTTAATCCATTTTATAATTCATATTACCAATCAAACTTTAACTTGATATATTTATGAGTTCTAAATGGATTTTGCCTTAGTCTAAGTTCATGTCAACTAGTTCTTATGTTTTGCCTTAGTCAATAATGCCTTGGCATTTCTTTCAACTTTGCCTTAGTTAATTTTTGGTTAATTTGAAAGGTTTGTCTAGATGACGCAACATGACATCATACTGGCAACATGGATTATTAGTGGGGTAGTTTAAAATCCCTAATACCCCTAGGGTCCTCAGGATATTCTAAGTGGCAACATTCTAGAGCATGAAACCCAAAGAGGATTGAGATATTAAAGCTATTCCCCTAAAGCCTCTAAGGTCCCAAGGAGTTTCTAAGTGGCAACATTTCAAATCTTGGTAGTCTGGAGGAATTACTCCATTAGGTCTAATTCCTCAACTCTTTTATTGTCCTAAAGGCCTAAGAAATTACTGAGTGGTAGTGTCCCTAAGATTGGAAGCTTGGGTATTTGGGTGATCAATGATGGACATGGGGTCTCACAATCATGATAAGTGGAACACCCATAGTTCTTTGATAAGTTAGACTTGATTAGACTTGAAGTATAAATGTGGCACCTGACTATGTTAGCATTAACTATAGTCAAATCTAACATCCATATTAATGTCATAATGTTGTTAATTTAAGGTTTATTTTAATGAATTAATTATTTATCATTGAAAAAACAAATGAAGCCTTTTTATCACTCATATAATGGTGTGAAATTGTGAAATTAAATCTAGTAATTGACTTAAATGATGGTTGGTGTATATATTATCATGTTTATGGTATGGTTGTTCATGAAATGGTTGTTTCATGCCTATTATTTGAAAAAAAAATGGGTATCACATTTTGGTATTAGATCTTAGGTTACTACACTAAGAACATAGGATAATTGATTTTGCCTTGTGGCTTTCTATTTTTTGCATAGACTTTGATGTCTTCCCTGTTGATGTGTAGAATGAATAGATAATGTCTAAAACATCATAATAAAAATGATATTTATTAACATGAACCTCATAATCAGATGGGGATGAATGATATAGGACTCCATCTCCTTTTAAACATGTAGTAAATGCATGATGTCTTATAAGAGAGATTTAAGCTAGCACAACATGAGGTTGAGAGGCACTCTCCACAAAATTAACAAGGTGAATAGAGATTGGTTGAGATATAAGGGTCTAAAAGTCCTTTACATCACCAATAAAAAGATGATATAGGTGAATTACATCACCATGGTGAACATTGGGAGATAAGAGACTTATAATATCCTTCCAGACCTACACATTGAGACTTAGTTAAGGACTTCATTAGACTACATCCTCCTACTTTTGCTGGTATTGAGGAGGTATTTATAACATAGGCTTAGTTAACTATTATTCATGGATGTTTCACTTTATATGACTATGATACGAATGAGAAGGCCTATTTGAGACTTACCTTACTACATATGTAGATAATATGTGGTGGGAAGGAGAGGAGTAAAAACTCCATTTGGAAATAGCTTCCCTCACTTAGGAATTATTTGAGGAGCATTTTAGAGCCTGATACCTATCCACTCACTATGTTCAAAAGAAGGTAGATGAATTTCATGATATTTTATAGGGAAGTGGCATAGTGGAATAGTATAACTATCATTTTATATATTTGACTAGTTATATGTATGAAAATATACAAATGAATAGATTCATAAGAGGTCTGAATTTGGAGTTGGATTTTGTAATGCATATTTTATCTCCCATAATATTAGAAGTAGTAGTTGAAAAGGCATACTTGGATGAGGAGTCTCAAAGAGAGACTCAATATGCCCAATAAATGTTTTGAGGAAATATGTAATCTTAGTGTGACTCAAGGTAGCAAGGTGTATAACCTACACCTAGGGGTGGTTGGAGAGCAACTCAATTCAACTCTAGACCCCTCAAGTAGTAAGAGAGAAATTATTTTGGATATGATTGGAATAGTTAAATTTTTGATAGATACTATCAGAGAAAAGGTCAGGCTAGACCTCAGAATCATTAATAGAATTGAACTACATAGACTCAATAGTTAACACAAATAAGACCATCAAAATTGAAAACATTAGTCAATCCAAGATTAGTTGGAACTCCCTTAGGGTGAAACCAATTAAGATGTGTGCATTTTAATTGCATATCACCATATCACTATGCATATTATTATCCCCTTTGATCATTGATTTCAAATAAGTAGAAGACCCTAATGTCAGAGCAGATAGTTGGTGACATGGGTCGAGGACACAAAATTTATGTAGTAGTGGATGACCACCAAGATGAGCATTAGGCAAAAATAACTAATACTACATGTATGATTAATGGACTTCCTCTAACTATATTATTTGAATCAAGAGATTCAAACTCATTTAGTTTTCCTAATATTATGTACCATTGTGGGTTGGTGGATGTTAGGCAGTTAGAAATTTGGGCAATGGAGATGGCCACAAGAGACAACATATATGTTAGCTCATTAATGAGTAGTTATGTTTTATATATTGGTGTCTTTTCCACCATGGTGGACTTGTGAATTATACCCTTATGTACCTATGGGGTTGTTTTGGGAATATATTGGTTTATGGCTCATAAATCTATGTTGGATTATCATGACAAGGTTATTGTATAGATGACCTTGGGACTCCTATGGTGATTTATAGAGTCAAAAGACCCATTTCTATTCACATTATTTATGAAATATAATTAAATAAAATAATATATAAGGGTTTTCAAACATTTTCTATTAGGGTGAGTGATAGGTTGGATGAGTCAAAGAAGGCTTCTCTATATGACAATCACATTTTGTGGGATTTTCCTGATGTGTTTCCAGATGAATTGCCAAGTATGCCCCTACTAAGAGAGATTGATTTTCAAATTAACTTAACACGTAGGGATGAATCCATCTCAAAATAACCATATCATATGACCACACTTGAGTTATATCAATTAAAGATGTAGATTGAGAAAATTGTAGAGAAAGGTTTTATTGTCCTAGTTTGTCCCTATGGGGAGCACCAATTATCTTTGTGAAAAGTAAGGATGGATACCTTTGATTGTGTGTGGGGTGCCACTAATTAAAAAAGGTAACAATAAATAATCATTATCCCTTACCTAAAATTGATGATTTATTTGATAAAATGTAGGGAACTAAGGTGTTCTCAAAGATAAAATTGAAATATGGATATCATCATTTGTGTATTACAGATCTTCATTTTCATAATATTACATTTTAGACATGCTATGGGCATTATGAATTTATAGTTATACCTTTTGGGTTGACCAATGCCTTAAAAATGTTCATGTGTCTTATGAAAAGAGTATTTCACACTCACTTATACCATTTTTTGTTAGTATTTCTTGATGATATCTTTATCTATTCAATAAATGAGGAAGAACAAGAGGACAACTTGAGACAAATCTTGTAAGTTTGAGAGAAAACCAATTATTTTGAAACTTGGAAAAGGGTGATTTTGAATAGTCCAAGGTGTAATACCTTAGGAAAATAATATCAAGGGAATGAATTTATTTATACCCATCCAATAATCATGCCATTATGGAATGGATGGTACCCACAAAAATTATAGAGGTTTGCAGCTTCATGGGTTTGATAGGATATTATAGACATTTTGTGGAAAACTTTTCTCATATTGTGAATTTAATAAATTAATTTCAAAGGAAGGGAAATAAGTTTATATGGACAAAAAATTATGAAGAATCCTTTTAGTTATTGAAGTAATGACTCACTAGTTCTCTTATTTTAGCTTTACCTAATCTTATAGGAGAATTATTCATTTGCACTGATGAATCAAAAGTAGGGTTGGGAGCTATACTCATGTAGGATGGTAGAGTGATAACATATGAATCTCAAAAACTCAAAGACTGTAAGTTGAGATATCCCATGCATGAATTTTAATTTATGGCTAGTATACATAATTTCCTAAGGTGGATGCATTTATTACTTTTTTTCACTTTGTTCTAAATATAAGCTACTTAAGTTTGTAGAGTCTATTCAATCAACCTAATTTAAATGCACATAAAATGTGTTGGATGGAACTAATGTGCAACTATGATTTTGAAATTTTTTATATCAAAGGAAATTAAAATGTGGTTGTTGATTATTTGAGTAGAAGTCACCATGATATAGTAGCAATGATTTTGAGAATTGACTTAAGAAGTCATATTTTAGAGTAGCTTCCAAAGGACAACCTCTATAAGGAAGTAAAACAAATGTTGGATTCTAGTCTAGATAAAAAAGAAAAAAACTAAAGGTTATTCTCTTGAGGAAGATGGCTTTTTTCACCATTAAAATCACATCCATGTTCCATCATCAGTTGGATTGCATGAGCTAATTTTATTTAAGCCACATAGAAATTCTTATCAATCACACCTTGGAATTAAAAAGATGCATGTTGAGTTAAGGCAATTGTATTATTAGGCTGGTTTAAGGCATGATATTGCCAATTTTGTAGCTCACTACCTAGAATGTCAAAGGGTTAAGGCTGAGCATTAGAATCCCTAAGTATTTTTATGTCCTCATGAGATGGGATATTATCTCGACGGATTTAATTATATGTTTTCCTACCTCTTTGTATCATCATGATGTGATTATGGTTAAGATGAAAAAATTGATAAAAGTATCTCATTTTTATCCCATAAATATTACCTATAATGTCACTTCTATGGTGAGAGTCTTATTGGATGACATTGTTAGATTACACATGATTCCTTGTAAGATTATTTTGGATATAGATCTGGTGTATAATTCATACTTATGGACTTCCTTGCATAAGGCATGAGAACCCATCTCAGTTTTAGTACTTCCTACCATCTTGAGACTAATGGATAGACTGAGAGAGTTAATTAGGTTATTAAAGACATGATACGCATGAATAATCTCATTAGGAAAACTATTTATATCTTATTGAATGTGATTACAATAATAGCTATCATAGTTTAATTAATATGGCACCTTTTTAGGATGTATGGTTGAGCTTGTAAAACCCCACCAAGTTGGGATCAACTTGAGGATAAAATCATGATTGGCCTTGCTATGATAGAAGACATGGAGTGGTAAGTAGTTAAAATTTAGTAGCACCTTGGGACTTCCAATGATCAATAAAATAAGTATGTTGATTCCAAGAGACTCAATCAACATTTCAATGTTGGTGAAAAGGTGTTCTTGAGAGTGTGACCCAATAAGAGCCCTATCCATTACAGAAAAAGGTTTGAAATTGACACCTCATCTTTTAGTTCCATTTTATATATTTGAGAACATTGGCCAAATATCTTATTGGTTAGCTTTGCCACCTAGCCTATCTCATATTCATGATGTATTTCATGTTTCTTTTTTTTTAGTAATATGTGTTTGACATTCTTTATGTTTTAGATTAGATGGCTTTGCAGGTTGAGATAGATGGAACTATGATTTTGGAGGCTATCAAGATTATAGTTCATAATAAATTAGACCTTTGAGGTAGAGACCTAGACTAGGTCAGGGTGTAGTGGGATACATATAATGAATCAATAATTATTTGGGAAGATGTTGTACCTTTGAGAGTTCAGTACCCTCACCTCTTTCAATGACTTCCAAGAGGAAGTCTGCATAAGGTGAGGGGGATGTAAGTCCTAATTTTACATAGTGCTCATATTTGAATTTGATTAATATGAGATGATGGTTAAATCTAATTTTAATCATGAATTTATGTTTATAGCCATGACCAGCTGAGGAATGCATAGATTTTATGAAGGATTTCCATGTGTTGGGAACCATGAGAAATACGTATTATCAAGCATGTTTTGATTACTTATTTATGAAAGTATAATGCTTACATTTTATTTATATGATGTTATAACTATGAATATGATTATGTCTATGAGATAGATTAACTCAAATGATGTTGGATTATTTCTCATAAACTTGTGTATTGGTAATTTCATGTGTACAAGGTTGTATGAGTCTATCTATGTGAATTATTGTATTACTTAGATGATTGGATGGATATTTATTATATTGATTGAGTGCCTGATAATTTAAATTTATTAGTGTCATCTATTATATTAGAGGAATTGGATATGTAGATTAAGTGTGTAAGAACATGAATAGGGCCAATGAAGGAAAGATACTATGTCAAGCATGGTTATATCACTAAACAACCTTATTTTAAACCTTTATTAAACCCATGCTAAGTAGTTGATTGCATAATAATACCATGGCCATCTCTTTCAAAATTAACATGTGAGTTTGGCACCTATATTTTGAGATGGGTAGGTGAAACTTATTGTCTCCTTGCCTTGAGATCTTGTAGCCAATGTCTAAAATGTATAGTGGCCAACTAGTAGATATTGGATTGATTTCCTAAGTTAAAATCAAGTAGGAGGAGGTGAGAGAGTATAGGAAGTAACCATAGAAACTTTCTATACCACCATATATATTAATTGAACATGAAAAATAAAGTCCCATAAAGATGCACAAGCTAGCGAGTAAAGGGTGGTTGGTGGAGTCTAAAACATCTATTTTTATAAGTTGAACACTTTATATAAGGAATTTTTAGTCATTTTAGAAAGGATAAACTAATTATATGAGAATAATAATCAATTAGATGGATCTGGTTAGAAGATTTATGACTTAGACAATTGAAGGATAGTACTTAGGAGGTCTTGAAGCACTTGGGATGGGATTCTTATTAACTATTTTACTATTCTACATCTTATTCCTTTAAATGAAAATAGTTTTGTTTGATTCTTTGGATTTAAGAATAATAATACCACTTGGTTTATTATGCCTATTTTATTATGTTTTGCATGGTTTTGCATTAGCCACCATGTACTGCTTTACCTATTAAGGCCCTTTGGGAGGTTATGTTCCTCCTTGATTGACTTGAATGTTTCAGCTTCTTGTTTGTGTGTAATATCATTATGACATAATGTGGTGGTTTTTTGTGAACAAAATAATTATGGTTGAATAATGGCAAGCCTCTTATGTTGGGCATGGTGGTAGAACGCTTGACCCTCCCATGAATGTCATGGTGGTAGATTGTTAAACCCTCATGTGTTGCGGCACGCACGATGGTAGATTTATTAAACCTCTTATGACCATTGGATGAAATAATTTGAGTGAGGTATCATCTTTCTATCCAATAAAATGATGGGACTTATCTATATTACAAAATATTTCCTACTTATTTTCTATATTGATGAATGCTTAGATTCACTTGAATGATTTTTCGCTTTGTAATTGGGATTGAGAGTCTCTTTGATTAAGAACTAAGGTAAGATTGTAGGTGATACATGTTCATTCCCTAGTGTTATGGTACCATTTTTAGATATTCACCCTTACCTTTCCAAGTGATTTAAACATTCTCGGAGCTAGGAGTCTTGAGCTTGAGGGTGTCTAGAGTAGTATCTTGATGATGAACAAAGGTTGGGCAGCAAGCCTTCCTTCAAATGGCATAAAATTACTTAGAGTGAATGAGGACCATTGATAAATAATGATTTCTATTTTTATTATTAAATTAGGCATAGATTTGTGCCTCATGCTTATGTATAATATAGACTACATTTTTTGTATTGATAAATGTTAATATAATCCAACCTGCTTGTATTATTTTTATGGAAGATTGTCCTTTACAAAATGATCTAGTTGTGGGTAAAGACTTTTTTTATCTTTATATTGAACCTATTTGATAAAATGAGATGTAAATGAATAGTATATAATCTATATTTAGATTCTTGGGAAGGATTCATTATGTAAATAAATATTCCTTAGGATGTTTGGCCCTTTAATACATATTAATAGTTTGATTATCTTGCTTAAATTTTTATTATGAGAAGCTTATCAAATAAGTATCATGTTTCCATTTATGATCTAAGGTAATGTGATCTAATGGATCAAAATTATCTAAATATGAGTGGAACTCAAATAAATAGCTATGAGATTGTTATTGGGAACAACAATATAGCTTGAATATATAAGCTAAATGTTGATATTTTTTGGTTAAATGATATCTTGTGGATGGTTCCTCAAGTTTTACTAGTTGATTAGCTATCTAATGAGAACCATTCCCATAATAAAGCCATATAATAAATAAATAATAATTATGATAGAACTTGGCTCTGATCATAATAAGGCATGAAATCCTTAGGTGTGACTAAGGTCTTATTTGTAGAGATTTAATGAAAGAAGAGGGTTTTAGAGACCAAACATTAAGCTCCATATTTATTCACCTTAAAAAATATATTATTTGATCCTTTATCTTGTTTTAAGTATATGTATATATGTTTTAATGCTATAATAATAGTCTTCTAAAGAATATACCAGTAAACTCATGGGTTTGAGTGGATTCTTAAGAGATGATTGGTTAGATTGAACTTGCCTAGAGATTTTTTGCTAGTTGACTAAACTAATTATAATATTGGTTTAGTATCAAGTTAATCAATTCTATGAATGTATATCCTTTAGGCATAATTTTAGGCCTTCTAAATAAGGTAGGTGTAGATTTAGATGTGTTAATGGAAGTGAGCTATTAGTAGAGGCATTTTGACTTGCCTATTCATAATCATGTTAAATGTTTTCTATATTTCATAAGTCTCATAACTTATCCAATCTATTTAGATAAAAATTTTAAGCTATTTTATGATTCATCTTGCTAATAAAACTTTACCTTGCCATATTTTTGAGTTTTAGATGGCTCTTTCCTTAGTTGAAGTTTGTGTCAACTAGTTCTATGTTTTGCCTTAGCTGATAATACCTTAGCCTATATTTTGTCTTTGCCTTAGTAAATTTTTGATTAGTTAAAAAGGTTTGGATGGATGATGCAACATAGAATCATCCCAACAACATAGAGTATTATTAGGGTAGATTAAAATCCTTAATACCCCCAAGGTCCCTTGGAGAAGCTAAGTGACATCATTTTAGAGCATAGACCCTTAAGAGGATTAAGATATTGAAGTTATTCCCATAAAGCCTCTGAGGTCCTAAGAGCCCTAGGAGATACCAAGTGGAAGCATCCCAGAGATCAATAACCCAAATGGATTAGGCCATTGGGGATAATGCCCTAATGATTTTATTATCATGAAGGTTTGAGGAACTACCAAATGGTAGTGCCCCCAAGCTTGTAAGCTGAGGTAGTTAGGTGATTAGTGATAGACCTGAGGCCCCATAATAATGACAAGTGGAATGCCCATGATTCCTAAATAAGTTAAACTTGATTAGATTTGAAGTATCCACATGGCACCTGACTACATCAACATTAAAGTTGGTCTAATTTGACTATCATCTCAATGTCATAATGTAGTAACTTTAAGGAATAATTTAGAAAATGACTTATTTAGCATTGACCAAAATAATGAAGTCTTCATGTTACTCATATAGTGGTGTATGAATGTTAAATTAAATATAGCCATTAACATAAATTGATCTAGAGGATTATGGTCATGTTTTCATCGGTAAAAGGCCAGCTATGGAGATCATATCAAGTATAGCCTACTTTTATAATAGAGGGGGAATCTACCACCATATATGGATGAGTATAAATTGGAGAATCCCATGTGGTGGGTCTCTAGGCCACCATGTGGCCTACCACCACATCTTCTATTTACCAAATCGTCAACCCAACTCGACATGTCAACCCAACGTATAGTTGGTTTTGCTTGCTCTTCATACTTGGTGTAACTACCTTCTAAGTTGAGTGAATATTCCAAGTTCATCACCAAATAACCAAATCATAGTTGGTGATTGGTTCAAGACTCCAATAAAATAAAGGGATTATACACATGGCCAAAGCCATGATTAAATATGTTCTAAAAATCCTTTTTAAAGTCTTTATTGCATTATTATCCCATAAATGTGGGATTTTAAATAAATGCATGATTTTATTTATCCAAGCCATTTGACTGCGATTGAGTGAGGTGAGGTTATATATAGACACAAGGCTTGAGCAAAAGGATGGATGCATGTGAGAAGGTAGAGATGATGGTAAATCAAGATATCCATAGGGGTGTTGGCAGAGAATGGTCTCTACAGCTTTTAGTAGGTTAAACATATTCATAATTTACACTGATGATAGCCAAAAATCCATTTATCTTCTCAAATCCAAAGTAAGCTACCAAACTACTCATATAATTACATCATACATTCCAAGAAAAACATCGAGTTAATTAGTGAATGAGGAGAAGATGAATAACTAATCTAATTGCTATAATCAGAGATCTCTTATAAAAAATCCAATGATAACATCATCAAGAAGAGGTTGATAAGGCCTTATTAGGCTATTTTGTTGTGGGCTCAAATCCACCAAAATCTAAGGATGTGGTTTTATAGAGATCATATGACCATGAGGATATCACCATATATTGATTCCTCACTATAGCAAGAAAGGTTTCTTAAATTGGAATGATCATTTAAGTCATGAAGATAATACACATTCATCTATGGAGAAAAATACCTATCACCAAGAGTTGGCAATGGAGAGCTCATCAACATAATGGTGAAGGGAAGAATGCATTGTCATTTGACCTATGGAAAAGCCATGGGATCCTAGTTGGGAAGAAATGTGTAGCATTCATTTTGGACTATTGAATAAGACTGAGCCATGATGATGTGTCATATTTTTGTGCATAGACCATAGGCATTACATTTGGATAAAGATATATCCATTATAATAGATATGGAAACCCAAACTAAGGAAGCATATTCTTCTATTAATATATGGTATTCAATTGGTGAAGGTACAAAGCCAAGCTATTAATCTCTATAATGCCTTTATTTTTGTAAAACATGTTTTCTTGTAAAATTGGAAGAATGTGGCCATGGAATATGGCATATTGAACCAATCTAGGAATGAAATGAGGAGTTCATTTTGATAATCAGATTAGAACCCATGTAGGCATGACTATATGTTGAAAACATGAGTCATGAATGCAATCAATCCCAAATGGGAAATATAAAAGGCCCGAGTTGAGCTATGTGAACAATTAGATGCGAATATTTAATTGAATCTAAATATAGGGAGATGTTATTACACCTATTTTAATGGGATGTTAGTCATGGGTGTATAAATAATATCTACAAGTTAAAAACCAAACATTTATTTGGTATGTGTTTAGTTACAAGCATATACTGATTCTTATATTTTGTATAGCCTAAGGCTATGAAAGGAATATTTTCATATCCTTGATCTCTTATATTTGGTATGGCTTTAGCCATAGAAGAGATATAATAGGGATATATTATGATAGGAAAGGAAGACATGTATGTCTATAACTCTTTATTGACACTCAAAGAGACAATGACACTCGTGACTGTAATTTTGATTGCCTCTATTTTATAAAGCCAGTGGATATGGAAGGAAGTAAGTAGTTACAAGGTTATTTTGTGAGATACAGGTCTAGAGACACTCTTATTTATCCTTATGCCCATATAAGAGTTTATAAATACACTCAAATAGAGAATTTCTCAAAGAAGAATGAACTGATGATACAGACAGAGAAAAGATGGTTTCTAAATCAATTAGAGTCTTAAAAGTCCATTCTAGCATCACATTTTAGGTTCCTTAAATCCACTTATGATGTAAGTTGAAAAGTGTATATTTACATAATTTTAATAATCAATCAGATTATATTTAACTACAATCTTGAAGATGTATCCCAAATTATGGGTGAACTCTATTATCACTTCTAGTTTCATTTTTCCTTTTAGGTTATGTTAGTAAATTGACCTATCAAGGACAAATTACTACCCCTATCATACGAAACTTTCCTATAACCGGTCATTAGCCCTTTGTAGCTGATCAAATTGATCATTCATAGCTTAAAAAGCATTAATTTTGGTCAAAAATGTCTAAAAAGGTTTAAAAATTCATTTAATTGTCTCAAAAGTTCTTTTAATATATTCAAAATCATAAAAATATCCTAAGTCTAAAATTTCAAGTCATGTAAAAGTGTTTTCATATGTTAATAGCCCAAAAAAGCCCCTAAATCACCCTCCCATGTGCCATTTTCCACTTTTAAAGCATGAAAATAGGTTTAAAATGGTATAAATTTTCATAAATTTCACTTAATCCTCAAAATATCTATTTCAAGTGATGGAATTCTTTGTTAGTTCTTAAAAGGCTAAAATAAGCTTATTTTCTTCATTTTTGCAAGAGAATATGAAATTCATACAATTTTCATATAATCGAGGGTAAGGGAGATCATCTATAAGGAATAATAATGATTCATGAAAATTTAAATGGAAATTCATGGCCATAAATGCCCTAAACCAACCTTTTTCTGTTACTTTGCTTGTTGGCACAAGGAGACCCGCCTATAGGTTTTATAATGGTATGGATTGATGAGGAAGGGTACAAATCTCAAATTTGGGATGAGTAAATAAGACTAAAAGGGATTATTTATGGTATAATTATATTCTAAATTGGATTCTCCAAGCTCATGAACCTTTTAGTTAAAGAAAAGTTAATTTGTGTTGCCCTAGAACTAGGAAGGTCACTGATTTTCTTCAATTTCTCCTCACCTGGGTAGAGTTTCAAAGAAAATAAACTTGTAACAGAACCTTGGAGACTTTTTATACCTTTCAATAGAATTTTTAATCTATTATTCATGTAATTCAAGGTCAAACAAATCCCATAAACTCAATGAGTCAATCTGTAGTGTAATATGCTTGAAAAAGGTGAATTGTACAGTCTTGGAGGAGGAAGGCAACCTCAAATATTTAGGAAATGTGTGTTTTCAAGTTTTTCATTATTTTAAATCAATTTTATCAAAATATTTCCATGTTTCATGGCTAATAAATCCATCTCCATTCTTTTAAAGTGATAAAATGGGCCTTTTTGGCATAAATAAAAGTTTCTTTGTAAATTTTGAGGTTTTTGAAGAAAACTATGATTCTTTTTTTGGCCTATTAACCTCATTCAATGGTATTAAAATTTATATGATGCTATGATGTCATGAAAATAGACAAAAAAATAGGTTCATGAAGTCATGGAAACCCTCAGGCATCAATATCAAGGTGATAGTGTGAGGTTCTCTCTATTATGCTTAATGAAGGTGACCTCATCAAGCAACCATAAGGAGGAATGAAGATACAAAATGCCTTTGAGCCTTTATTAAGGTCCTAAATAGTTCCTTATCTATAAAAATATGGTGCATACAATAATTTTTAGTGAGATATGGTTATTTAAAGAGGACATCATGATGTGAGCAAAAAAGCTTAAATTTTATCTCACCTTTCATTCTTGATACAAGCATAATGAGCCATTATCCTTGAGATACAATTAATACTAAGGAGGTTTCATCTATAAACCTATTTTAATACCTTCATTAAGGTTTAAACACATTCATGGTTCTTTAATAATGTCACCCTTGGAATGAGATCACTTCATGGATGTCCTTAATATAATTATCTAATCAAGCTTATGAAGAACAACGATCACTATCATAATAGAGCAAGATCTCTGAGGCCACCATGGGTATGAAGGGAAGAAGAATCATCTATAAAGCATCAATTACAACCAAACTTGCATCTATAGCTGGTATATTTTCCATAGTAACCAAAGAATTAAAACTCTACAGGCCCTTCTGAAAGCTACATCAATCATTTTCTTTATGGATTTTGACATGAAAGGTTTTAATCACCAAATGCATAAGTAATTGTGATAGTGAATTGATTCCATACAAGAAATATAGAAGGTGTGGTTATTATTTGAGTGGAGACAAGGAACATAAAAGGTATCATATATGCCTTAAGTAACTCAAAATTACTATTAGACACCTTCAACTAACACCAAGAAACTCATCTATATCCCTCAAAGGAGGCCTATAGTTGCCATTCTTGATCATCAATGTGTATCAAAAATATTTGACTCAATTATGTGAGGTAATATTATTTTTAAGTATCTCATCATGGTTTTGGGATGGAAAATGATTTGTCATGCTTGTACTTTAGGCATATTGGTCTATAGTGCCTAGAATCCTTGCAATCACTATGGTCTAGTCCTATAGGCCTATGAGTGTATGTAGTTATATGGTTGAAGGCTTGGTTATAATTATCAAATGCACCATTAATTAAAAAGAAGGAGAATCATATAAACATATAGTAGTTAAATGCACCTGTAGGACCTAAAGGGGAATCCTATAAGACTATGCTTTTTGAGGAACCCTAAATAGTAATAGAATGGCATTTGAGGTTCAAAGAGGCTAGTTTTGGTTGGGAAATCATATGTAGCATTTGAGATTGTTTATTTCATGATGTTTTAAAGGAAAAAGTGGAATTCCAAGTCTAAATAAGGGTTTAAGAACCTAAATACATACCTACATCTAATACTACAAGCTCACCTATAGTCAAGCATTCCATGAAGACATGAGTTTTTGAGGGTTTCTTGATATTATAGGGTTTATGAATTAAAGGGAGGATGTTGTATCCATGAGGCTGATTATGTGACTATAGCGGACCCCCACACTTATTGCCTTAGGTTTTAATTCTTTCAAAGCCTCTACATTATCCCTTGTCCATACACATAGCCTTTTTAAGCACAATCATATTTTCAAAAGGTTATAAACAAGCTTATGTAGGATGGTTATCATAGATATTTATCAAGAAATGTTTAGGTTGGAAGGAATAATCATGATCATGGTGTTGAAACCTTAAAAAAGTATGTAGTCAGCCCTAGATCACCTTCATCTAACATATAACCCTACAGCCAAGGTAGGGGATAAGGGTTTTACAAGTGAGTTGATGCCATTGATATGAGACTGAGTTCTTAATGGTAACATGATCAAGGGGATGTATATGAAAACCTTGATGATAATGAATATCTTAAAGAGGCTACCAAACTTGTGAGGATTTGATAGGGGCTGGTAGACCACAATTTTAAACTTTAGCCAGTCCTAAGCATGCTATATCAAGGTTAACATCATGATATTGAGGAGACTATAAAATATAAAAATATTCTAAGCTTGTTTTGAGATCACTTTTAGAAATTCATAGCCTCCTCATGCTTTTGTCACATTAAATGGACTATCTAGACACTCACCTTTAGGACTCAGTCCATACAGGGGTCATAAAGAGCCTAAGAACATAGTCAAGTACTTAATAAAGGGTCTAGAGTTGTATAAAAACATTGTGGTTTTGGGAATGAATGCCATCAAGAGGATTTTTGAAAAATTTTAACATAATGAGGAGTTTTCAAGGAATATTTGAGGTTTTTTAGGCACAAGTTCATCCAAATTAGCCTCAACTGAGACCTACAACCACTATAAAGGATTTACATACAGTCATGTGAGGCAAAAAACCAAGAGGAAAAATGTGGTGTAAGCTAGCATGAAAGGTTGAAGGTGAAAATAAAGGGTAATAAGGAAATTTTAGAATGTTTATCATAGTCTAATACAAGATATTTAAGCCTCTAAGGAACTTAATTAGCATGATCAAACACCTAAAGCGCAGTCCTAGGCCATTAGATGAATGAGCTAAAGGCCAAATTCTATGTTAAAGGCAGCATAAGAAATTACTTAGGAAGTTTTATATGAAAGTTAAATGTTCAAAGTCACAAGGATATACATAAATATTAATTAAAGTATATGATACAAGTACATTGTATGGACTTTTGACTGTATAGGGGCCTAAAAGCTTGAAAACTAGTCAAATTACTTTGAAGGAGATGTGTTGAGAGACCTAATTTTATATAAATGGTCTCTAATCACCTACATTATATGTATTAGCCACTAATTATTCTCTAATTACATCAGTACCCACCTGCAGTAGCAAAACATAGTTATTTGAAGCCTAATTGCTTTGTTTTGATGGTCTAAGCATGTTTGAAAACATGGGTCGAGGAGTTTTCCAAATTATTGAAGATAATATTGAACTAATTTAAGATTTATTTAATATTTAAATCCTATAAACACCATAAAAACACTTTCAATATACAAAACTCAACAAAAAATGTAGATAATCCATGCACAAGGGTTCTTTTGAGGGAAAATTAAGGATTTTGGGAGGTACATGTGGTTATAGGACCTAAAATTATTGAAAAAGGGTATTTATAAGTTTAATAATTATCTAAAAAAATTTAATTTCCATTTTACAAGTGGAGATACTCACTTTTTTGTCTCAAACTTCAGCCTATCTGTTTGAGATCACCATTGGAGCAAGCAGTGTTATGGAGTGCCATAGAGGTTTCTAAGCCTAAGTAAAAATTTTAAAATAATTTTATGATGTTTTTAAATCATAATAAAAACTTTAAATATTTTTAAAACTCAAAATTTTATGCAAAACATGCTCATACAGGCTTATGCAAGTAAACAAACATATAGGCCAAAAAGGGTCTTTTTGTCTTTTTAAGAAGAAATGACTTTTGGAGTATTTTTATAGAATATTAAAGGTACCATAAGGATTTTTTCAAGATTTTTTAATGAAGGTTGGAGTCATTTTTATCTTGGTATAATTTTTTCACTTTTTACAGTTTTAAACAACCTTCCAAGCTTCCTGTTCAAATGTTTATACTGTTCACCACGTGTGGAGTTTGGATAAATTATATTTTTATTATTTTATAAAAAATATTTAATTATAATTAATTAAAAATTTGAATAATTTTATGTCCTATTATTTATATTTTTCCCTACAGGCAAAATACAGTCAAAACCCTATAGGCAGATTTCCTTCATGCAGTAACTTTTCATATATTTTGCATGGGAGCACAATATTTTTAGGGATGTTAAGGGGGTAATTTTTATACAAATAAATAGAAATATTTTTTTATTTGGAGGTCTATACCTCATGAATCATCAATTTGAAGTTTCATCTTCAAAGCCATCTTAAACTCCTAAAAAGCTAATTTTACAAAAAGTGGATTTTCTTGCCACAAAATCATCATGGATCAGCCTAAATTTTTTTAAAACATCAAATAAAATAAGATAGGATTATATAAATTTCAATTTTATGAATAGATATATATGGATGAGGGAAGAAATCATGTGTTTTGTGGAAAAAAACATGTAAATTGAAGTAATGGATAGTTCAATGAAATATAATCAATGGAGATCAAATTTTAAGACTTTTTATTAATCCTAAAATTATCATTTTATCATATATAATTCTATAATTGTCCCTGCCATCTTGATCAAAATGGCTAGTCTGTAGGAAAATGGAGTAAAATAGGCCTAGTCAACCATATTTACTTAATGGTGAGATTTTTCTCATCAAAAATGCATATTTGGTGATGATGAAAGTTTTTATAAGTATAATTAATTATTTTTTCAGGTTTTATTGCTTATTTTTTTAGGTTTCATGGTGTCCAGGTGCAAAGATTAGCCTTGAGGCCTAATTAGTCTAAAATGCCTAATTTGTCAAATTGTCAAAGTTTGAGTTTGGCATTGATTGGTTATCAAGGAGTTAAAAATGAGTTTCAATGATTATTATATGATATTAAATGGATATAACATGCACATTTAATCCTTAAATATTCCATGTCATGCAAGAAAATGCTAGAGAGGTAGTTAACTATCCTTAAGGAGCCATGATTCTAAGTTGATTAGTCATGAGTGAACCAAACATACATGCATATTATTTTTTTATCATGTTAATCAAGTATTTAAGTGGATTTATCCATCAAATTTTTGGCATAACATCATATATGAAATAATACTTGACTTGTCAAATGGGCCTGCCATCTTATTCCTACACCAATTTTGAAGATCATGCAAATTTTAGGGAGCTTGAATTTATTTGAAGTTTTGTTTGAATATTATAAAGGGATTAGGTCTTGAGTTAACTAAATAAGACTAATAATTATCATCTTTAAATTCCACATTTTTTGGAACTTGGTTTTTGATATATATATATATATATATATATATATATATATATATATTGGTTTTTTGACGCCAATTTATTATAATTCTTGGAGCTGAAGAAGAAATTATATTCTGGACTATACATCAATAAATGAGATTTTTTTTATTTTGCATATGAATTTTGATAGAGAATAGAGTTTAATTGATTTTTTATCAGCACATAAGTGGGATTATATCCCCTTTTTAAAGGTCTCTTACTCATCTATTTCTTCTTATCTCACCTTTTGTAGGTTTCCTCATCTATTGCTTCCTATCTCACCTTTTACAGGTCATTTAAAGAGGTAAAGAAGAATTTTGTAATCCAAAATTATTTCAATCCTTCATCTAAAATACTTATTCTTAGTGGAAATATAGGAATTTTTATTGATTTATATGCATGAATTAGTTACACCATCTTCCATTGGATATAAAAAATTTAGGTGCATCACCCCATTAGATAGGATTTCCCTTCAGTTTTCCCTTCCATTTTTCACCTTGAAAATAATAGTAGATTAGTTTCATAATATATATTAAGGGAACCAACCCTCTCTATAGGTTATTCTCAATAAAAATTCACCCACACTCTAATAATTTCCAATTGTATCAAATAGAGTGAGGGTGTTATTTACACATCTTCAAATAGGGTGCATTCTAGATTGATAACAGTTTCTAGCACGCCTAGTGGGACTACTTATTCACACTTTTGAATTATTATCTATGTATCTGAGTATATTATTTATTTCTAATTTTTTATTTTCAAATTTTTATAATTTTCATTCCACCAATATTTGTGACAAAATCCTATGCAAAAGGGAAAGAAATATATTTCTCTGAGTTATCTTTCCAATCAACAAAGAAGAAGAAAGCCTCTTAGTCAAATCCAAATCATACATTTTCTATTTCCCCTATAATTACAAAAAATTCTCCTATTCAAGCCAATATTATTTATCCAAATATTTTTTTAAATCTTATAATTCAAATGGTTATTCCCAAAATATAGGCTTTTTTTGCATTCAATGGTGGTAGTCCTCTCAATCTCACTCAATGGGATGATATTCTATTTTCTACTCTGAAGGATCTTCCTTATTTTATTGGAGAAAATCAAACAACCCCTATATAACATATTAAATATATTTCTAATATTTTTTTAGAGCATCATGTGACATAGGAAAATGTAGCAATGAGGTTTTTGGTAACTTCTTTCAAAGGGAAAGCACTTTGGTGGTACAGAGGTTTGGCTCCTGCATCAATCAACAACTGGGATGATTTTGGAGAACTTATGTGCAAAAATTTTGAGGAAAAAATTGATCACATGTCACTTTTGTAGTATCTTATAATAATTAATATATTCAATCATGAATTCATGGTGGATTTCAACTATATATTCCAGAAGACTTGGGATAGATTTCCTGTAGTGATCAAGCTTACACCCAACTATGCTTTTTTGTATTATTTATAGGCTCTTAATTTAGATGTGGCTATCATGATCCAATCCATGGGAGGGAAAAATATACCTAAGTATTTTTAATTATCAATCAAATTTTAAAATTTAATTATAAAGGCATGTAAGTTATCTCCAAGGTCACTAATGCCTCTTTTTCTAGAGATCCATCCTCTTGCTCTAACTACTACTCTAATACTAGAGTCATCAAAGTTACATCAAATAGAATGTGATCAAACTGATAGATTAGGGAAGATAGAGAGTCTTATTAAGTATTATACTAATAATTTGGTTTCAATGGAGAGGAAACAAGCCCCACCATATAGGCCATATCAAAATACTAATCATAATTATCAATCTAATAGGCCATCCTATCAATCCAATAAGAAAGTTTAAGGGTAGAATTCTCAATCAAGGTAGTATAATCTGAATGCTCCAAGAAATTAAAGAGATGTTATGTGAACTTAGAGAAACTATGCTCAAAAAGGACAATGGGATAATCAATGGGATCAAACAAACAACATGGAAATGGATCCAATTAGTGATAACTCTCATCAATATTTTATGCAATAGAGTTTAGTTATTCATTTGAAAACTAGCCTCCTAAAAATAAGGAAGCTTCTCTTTCTCATCTAGATATTCCTTCATTCACTAAAGAAGAAGTGTCAAATCAACAAGGAGAAGGTAGTGGTAAGGTACCTACTGAAACTGCATTTGTGAACTTCTAGGAAAGTGAGAATTATTTTGAGCACTTGGATATAAATCAAAGTCAATATTTACCTAATATTGATAATCTAGTTGTAGCCTATACTAGATATAATAAAAGAGAAATTGGTGAAGATTCAGGACTTGATAGGGTAGCTCCTCCTTCTTTTCAGCCACAACAAAAGATGACTACACATGAATTTCCATAGAAAAGTTTAAATCAACAAGTTTAAGATCCAAAAGATAAGAACATGAAAGGGACTTACAGAACTCAATTCACACAACATTTGGGAGATTCTTATGCTCCTAAGTTATATTCAAGGTCAGCCACTTCTCCACTCATTATTATGGATCATATGAAGAAAGCTTTAGTATTAATTTCAATGTGGGATACACTACTAATTCTAGGTCAAAAGGAGTATTTACACGAGGGGCTTTCAAAGGTTAGTATCCCCAATAGACCACCTAAAAAGGAAAGAGTAAGTGTTATTATAAATAATTATAATCTATTTATTGAGACTCAAAATCTTAAGGTGACTAAGCCTCCTCCATTTTACCTTTATGTTATCATTGGAGATTGTCTTGTTCATAATTGTATGATTGATAGTGGAGCTAGTACCTCTATCATGCCCAAGTCAATAGATGATAAGTTAGGATTATGGTATGAACCCCATGAGAAAGGTGTATTGAAATTATAAGAGTCTACTATAAAGACTTTAGGTGTGTTTAAAGATATAAAATTTATATTGGCTTCTTTTCCAAATTTCACCATCACACAAGATGTAGTTGTTGTTTATTTACCTCCATATTTTTCATTATGCCTTTCCAGAGATTTTAATAATAAAAGAAGAGGTTATATTTATTTAGATTGGTAATATATGGTATTTATAACTAGATATGGAACCAAATTAACTATAATATCTTAGCCTATTTCCAAATTTCACCTTGATCCATAAATGTCAAATATGTCAAATATGAATTGTAGTATTTCACAAGAAGATGATAACATCATTGAGTAAGAGCCTTTTAAGCCTCTTGAGAGTATACCAAATGTTATCCTAGATGATTGGGATAATTAAAACCATGGTTATGATCCCTATAAAAGTATTGAAGATACTAGTTTTGGATCTATTGTATGCACAAAGAGGGTGACTTATTGCCTAGTCTCACTAGCTCAATGCAGGATCAAGGAGTATAAAATCTATACTTTGATGGATCCAGATGAAAGAATAAAAGTGGGGCTGGTGTAATGTTTATTTTGCCATAATATCAAAGGTATTATTCTTATATTATATTATATTTTATTTTTACTTCAAATACTATAGAGTATGAAGATCTTATTTATGATATCTAGTGGGCTAGGAAGAGGGATATTAAGCCTTGCAGGTGAAGGGTGATAGTGAGTTGGTAGTCTAGAAAGTTATATTTTTTAGTGAAACAAAGAATCCTCTTTTGAAGGCCTAAAACATAGATTTTGGGATCTCATGAAATATTTCCTTTCATTTGACATATGTTCCATTCCTAGAGGAACAAATCAACATGTTGATAGACTTGCTGCCATATGAGCACAGTATGATTTGTGGATCAACTCAAGTAAAATAAAAATTAGACCCAAATAAAATTCATATGAAGATATTTAGTTCCAAATAATGATTTAAGTTCACATTTTTTTTATTTTGATAAGCATATAACATATTTCTTACAGAATGGGATAAAGTTTTGCCAAAGAAATCATGATATATTATAGGACCATTATAAAAATCAGATTTTGCAATTGAAATTAAAAAAAGATGCCTAAAGGTTTGGTGACCTTAGAAATAATTTTCAATTAATATTATTATCTAAGAAAATACAAGGTGAGCATTTCTTCTAAGAAAGAACATTGTGAGAAAATTAGCATAGTTGAAGGTAAGAAACTTATGTTGGGTAAGGTGAACACTGATTCTAAGAGAGTAGCTTTCATTTCATTATGTTATGATTTCATGAATGTATTTACTTTGGAATATCATGATTTGAAAGGTTTTGATCCTAGATTGGCACAACATATAATTGAGCTTGAACAGGATGCAAAAATTGGTAAGACAAAAGCAAAGGCCTATCAGCCCCAAGGTTGAAATTCTCATGAGAAAAGATCTTATGACGTTGATTGAGTCAAGTATAATTTTTCCTATTAATCACTCAACATGGTTATCAAACATTGTTCTAGTGAGAAATAAAAATGAATAGATAATACTTTGTGTAGATTTTAGAGATTTTAATAGAGTATCATTGAAAAAACACTTTCCACTTCCTTCCACAGATCAAATCTTGTAGAGAGTATTAAGTTAATATAGATTATATTTATTGAAAGAGCATGATCAATATAGAATAGATTTCACCACCAGATGGGGCATTTTTGCATACAAGAAGATGCCCTTTGGACTCTCCAATTCTGGAGTTACCTTCCAAAGGGTAATGGATGTTATTTTTCATAGTCTATTGAGTGAAATGGTTTTAGTTTATCTTGATGACATTATGATTTTTTCTAAGTATCTTGATGATTAACTAACACACTTGATAATTGTTTTTGATAGATGTAGATAATTTGGAGTCTCATTGAATCTAAAGAAATGTAATTTTTTTAGTGTATGAGGGGAGACTTCTTGGATATATGGTGTCCAAAGATAGTTTTTCCATTGATCCAGAGAGGATAGAATAAACCATTGCTCTATCATTGCCTAAATACAAGAAAGGCTTGAAAAGCTTCTTGGGTAAGATAAATTTTATTAGAAGATTCATTCTTGGTTTTGTAGAACTAGTAAAGCCATTTACTTACTTACTCAAAAGCTAAACAAACACCAAGAGTTCACTTGGAGTAAATAAGGTAAAATTATATTTGAGGCTATTATGGAATTAATAAACCAAGCTCTTACTTTTATAAATCTATATTTTTCTAAGGATTTCTATTTGTATGTTTTTTCTACATCTAGTAATATTTCAGCCATGCTTATACAACAAAATGATGAAGGTTTGGAACATCCCATTACTTTATTTAGTCAAAATTTATAGGGTTATGAAGAGAGGTATTCCTTTGTAGAAAAAAATATACTTTTTTTTATAAGAGGTCTAAAAAAATTCAGACATTTGGTTTCAAATAATAAGATTAGACTAATGGTTGGTCATCCAAGTGTGAAGGATTTCATTCTCAACAGAGACTTGAGTGGAAAGAGAGCTAGATGGGTCACTAAGTGCATGGAATATGACATTGAAGTTAAGGTTACAAATATGGTATAAGGAAAAGGATTATGTGAACATATTGTAGAAGATGTGAAAGAAGGAAAAAAGATAATTTTGATAATTCAAAACACTCAACATGAAGCTAAAAATACACCTCCTACAAGCTGGAGACAAAACATCACTAGATTTATTCAAATTGGAGAGCGTCCAAGGGGTTTGAATGCATCACAAAGAAGAAACTTTAGGATAAAATTAGTACCATACACTCTAATTTATGGAGTAATTTTCAAAAAAGACACTGGAGGTATGCATTTAAGGTGTGTTGAAACTAGTTAATTTGACAAGCTTTTTGAACAATTTAATGATAGTCCTTCTAGAGGTCATTTTGCAGCCAAGACCACAGCTGAAAAAATCATTAGAGATGGTTATTTTTAGCCCAATTTACTTAGATATTCAAATGCATGGGTTAGGAAATGTACAAAGTGTGCAATGTTTATAAGGAAACATAGATTAGTTGCTATGCCACTAAAGCTAATTCAAGTTGAGTGATGGTTCTAGAAATGGGAGGAAATAATAGAGAAATTACATTGTAAAGTAAATATTTGAAATAAAATATTTAATTTTATTGTTTTGAATAATTATTTACAAAGCATGTGAAAATATGTATAGGCTTTTAATGGGTGGTTACGGGTTAAAAACAACTTTCCCATGAACTAATAATTTATTTAAAAGAAATAATAATAGTAAATTAAATACTAACTATACTAAGTAAATATTAATCTAACAATATAAAATAAACTAACTTTGGATCATTAAATGACCCAAGAAACTCCCCCTTGATCCAAAGGGGTATAGAAAGACAAGAGCAAAGAACTGTGAGTCATCCAAGTAGACTCTACCATAATTACAATTGGTACACTGTGCATCCTAGATTGATCCACACCTCGATCATCCCCACACTATAGTAAAACATAATCATGCACTTTCCAACTACATTGAACCTCACAAAAAATCCATCCAACAAGTGACTGGCCTTTGTATTATTTATGACACATCTCAAATTGATGCCCAATAATTTCCAACATTTCTTGTAGGCCTTTGCTCAGCACTAAGAATGCTAGAAACATAATGTTGGCTTGTACCACACATCACCAATGAATAATCAAAAAACCAATTTTCAATATCTTTAATTCAAATGACCCCATCTTTTTTTAAAATAAAATACTAACTATACTAACTAAATATTAATCTAATAATATAAAATAAACTAACTTTGGATCATTAAATGACCAAACATTGAGCATCCTTTCATGCAATGGGGTTTAGAATTCATTGGAATGATTTAAAATCCATCTAGTACTAGTCATAAGTGGGTCTTGATAGCTACAAACTATTTCACCAAGTGGGTGGAATTAGTGCCTTTGAAGGAGGCAAATGAGAACTATGTGCTTGAATTATATGAGAGTCTAGTCACTCATTTTGGACCACCTTCTACTATAATATCAGATAATAATTTAGCATTAAACAATGCAAAGGTATGTGAATGTGCTCTTGAACATGGTATTTATTTGACATCTTCATCAAATTACCATCCATAGGGTAATGGACTAGCTGAGTGCACTAACAAGAACCTGATTCGAATCATCAAAAGAACAATGGAAGATAATTAGAGATCCTTATATAAAAAGTTGAAAAATACTTTATAGGATAATATAATCACCACTAATAAAGCTATTGGTCATTCACCTTATCTCTTAGTTTATGAAAAATAGGCAAGGTTGCCTATTTCATTAGAACTTCTAGCTTTGGAACTTGCACACCAGCTAAAGCTTCTAGAAAGTGATGCAATGGAAGTTAGAATGAATGAAATAAGAGAACTGAAGAAGATAAGAGATGATGCTATGTACACCATGTGGTCAAATCAATAGAAAGTCAAGAAGACATTTTATATGAGAGCTTCATCAAAAACATTTCAGCAAGGAGACATAGTACTCAAATGGGATGAAGAGCATGTAAAGCTAGGTAAGCACTCCAAATTTGATAGCTTGTGGAGTGGACCTTATAGTATCACTAAGTGTAAGAATAATAATGCTTTTTAGTTATCCATATTGATTGGAAAAGAGCTTCCCATTCCTATTAATGGGATGTTTCTCAAATTCTACTATTAAAAGAGTCACTCCTTTATACATATTCATAGTTTCATTCATCTAAGTACATTTTTTCACATGCTTTTAGTGGTTTTTTTCCCTTTCCAAGTTTTTTTCCATTCCTCTAAGTGCACACATGCACATATTTGTTGTTATTGTGTTAGTTTTCTTGTTTGTGTATTTATCTATAAAAGGCCTTCCCATTTTAGTGTATGTCTAAGTCTATCTTTGCCAGAGTTTTTGATTTCTTTAACCAGCAGGCTCATCAACCCTTGAAAGTCACCAAAATTGTTAGTAATTTGACCAATCAACGACAAATTACTACACTTATCATATGAAACTTTCCTAAAACTGATCAGTAGCCCTTTGTAGCTGGTCAAACTGGTCAATTATAACCTAAAAAGCACTAATTTTGGTCAAAATAGTTTTAAAATTAATTTAATTGTCTCAAAATTTATTTTAATATATTCAAAATCATAAAAATAGCCTAATTCTAAAATTTTAAGTCATGATTTTTTGTTTTCATATGTTAATAGCCCAAAAAGGCCCCTAAATCACCCTCCCAGATACCATTTTCCACTTTTAAAGAATGAAAATAGATTTAAATGGTCTATATTTTCATTAATAACATGTAATTATTCTCAAAATATCTATTTCAAGTGGTGGAATGCTTTGTTAGTCCTTAAAAGGCTAAAAGAAGCTTATTTTCTTCATTTTTGCAGGAGAAATATGGACTCCATATAGTTTTTGTATAATCTAGGGTAGGATAGATCATATAAATGGCATAATAAGTGTTCATGAAAATTTTCATGGCCATACAGGCCCTAAACCAACCTTCTTCTATTACTTTACTTGTTGGCACAAGGATACCTACCTATAGGTTTTTTTGTGATACAAACTACTGAAGAAGGGTACAACTATCAAATTTGGGGAGAAGAAATTATACTTATGGGGATTCTTGATGATCTAATTGGATCCTAAATTGGATTCTCTAGGATAATTAACCTTTAAGTTGAAGATAGGTCAATTTTTTCTGCCCTACAACTAGGAAGGTCATCAATTTTCTTCAGTTTCTCCTCACCTAGACATAGTTTCAAAGAAAATCAACTTATTACAGAATCTTGGAGACTTTTTCTACCTTTTCATTTCCTTTTTAATCTATTCCTCAAGTAGTTCAATGTCAAAAAAATCCCATAAACTTATCCAGTCAATCTATAGTGTAATATGCTTGCAAAAGGTGAATTGTACAGTCTTGGAGGAGGAAGGCAACCTCAAATCTTCAAGAAATTTGTGTTTTTAGGTTTTTCATGATTTTCATTCAATTTTCTTAGAATATTTATATGTTTCATGGCCAATAAACCCATCTCCATGCTCTCAAAATGCTCAAATAGACCTTTTTAGCATAAATTAAGGTTTATTTGTAAATTTTGAGGTTTTTGAAGAAAACTATGATTTTTTTAAACCTATTTCCCTCCTTTAATGGTATTCAAATTTATATGAAGTTGTGATTATGAGTCCTTATTTGTATATTATCCTTATCTTGTCTTTGTCATGCTTTCCTCATTCTTATTTCCACCCCCCATCTCAACCTTCCATCCTCACTATCGTACACAACCATTTATTGTGTTTTCTTTCTTTTTTCCATTCCCTCCCATATTTTTTTCAACATCAATTCACTCCTATCACCATCACCCCACTTATATTCCAATTTAGATTATCAAGGAGCAAATGTTGATCAATAATCACCATCAAACATGATCAAGAGGTATATGGGCAAGTTAAGAATCATATATAGTCATGGAAAGAGACAAAAAATAGGTTCATGAAATCATGGAAACCCTCAAGCACCAATATCAAGTGATAGTGTGAGGTTCTCTCTATTATTATTAATTAAGGTGACCTCATCAAACAACCATAAGGAGGAATGAAGATCAAATATGCCTATGAGCCTTTCTTAAGGTAGAAAATAGTTCCCTGTCCATACAAATATGGTGTATACAGTCATTTTTAGTGACATATGGTTATTTAAAGAGGACATCATGATGTGAGAAAAAACACTTAAATTCTATCTCACCTTTCATTCTTGATACAATCATAATCAGCCATTATCCTTGAGATACAAGTGCTACTAAGGAGGTTTCATCTATAAACCTGTTTGACCACCTTTAGTAAGCTTTCAATACATTCATGATTCTTCAAGAAGATCACCCTTGGAATGAGATAACTTCATGGATGGCCTTAATATAATTATCTAATCAAGATTATGAAGAGAAATAATGACTATCGTAATCGAGAAAGATCTCCAAGGCCACCATGGGTATGAAGGGAAGAAGAATTATATATAAAGCATCAAGTACAACCAAACCTACATCTACAATTGGTATATTACCCACAGTCACCAAAGAAGAAAAACTCTATGGGTCCTTTTGAAAGCTAAATCAATCATTTTCTTTATGTATTTTGAATTTATAAGTTTTAATCACCAAATGCATAAGTGTGATAGTGAATTGATTCCATACAAGACATATGGATGGTGTGGTTATGCTTTGAGTGGAGACAAGGAACATAAAGGCATCCTAAAGGCCTTAAGTAACTCAAAAGTATTGTTAGACACCTTTATCCAACACCAAGAAACTCATCTATATCCCTCAAAGGAGGCCTATAGTTGCCAAGCTTAATCATCAATGTGTATCAATAATATTTGACTTAATTATATGAGGTCATCTTATTTTTAAGTATTTCATCATGGTTTTGTGATGGTAAATAATTTGACATGCTTGTACTTTAATCATATTGGTCTATAGTGCCTAGAATCCTTGCGATCACTATGGTATAATCTTGTAAGCCTATGAGTGTATGAAATTATATGGTTGAAGGATTGGCTATCATTATCAAATACACCATGAAATGAATATGAAGTAAAAGTTATAAAAAATAATATGAACCCATAGTAATTAAATGTAATTGTAGGACCTAAAGAGGCATCTTATAGGCCTATGCTTTATGAGGAACCCTAAATAGTAATAAAATGACCTTTAAGATTCAAAGAGGCTAGTTTTGGTTGGTAAAGCATAAGTAGCATTTGAGGTTGTTTATTTTGTGATGTTTCAAAGGAAAAAGGGGAATTACAAGTCTAAATAAGGGTTTAAGAACCTAAATACTTACCTATAACCAACACTACAAGCACACCTATAGTCAAGAATTCCATGGAAGTATGAGTTTTTTTAGGGTTTATTGATATTGTAGGGTTTATGACTTAAAGTGCGGATGGTGAGGATGATAATGTGACTATAGGGGACCTCCACACTTATTGCCTCAAGTTTTAATTCTTTCAAAGGCTCTACACAGTCCCTTATCCATACACATAACCTTTTAAAGCACAGTCATATTTTCAAAAGGTTATAAACAAGCTTATATAAGGTTTATTGCATACTTGTTTAAGGTTTCAACACCATTATCATGAAGGAATCATCATGATCATGGTGTTGAAACCTTAAACAAGTATGCAATCAACCTTAGATCACCTTCAGCCAACATATAACCCTACAACCAAGGTGGTGGTTGGGGTTCTACAAGTGAGTTGATGCCATTAGTATGAGACTAAGTTATTAATGGTAGAATTATCAAGGGTATGTTTATGAAAAACTTGATTATAATGAAGATATTGAAGAGGCTACCAAAGTTTTGAGGCTTTGATAGGGACTGGTAGACCACAATTTCAAACTTCAGCTAGTCTTAAGCATGCTATATCAAGGTTAACATCATAATCTTGAGGATAATATAAAATATAAAAGTATTCTAAGCTTGTTTTGAGATAAATTTTATAAATTCATAGCCTCCTCATGCTTTTGTCACTTTAAATGGACTCTCCAAACACTCACCTTTAGGGCTCAATTCATATATGGGTCATAAAGAGCTTAAGAACATAGTCAAGTACTTAGTAAAGGGTCTATAATCATATAGGGGAATGAATGCCATCAAGAGGAATTTTTAAGTTTTTTAACATCATGAGGAGTTTTCAAGGAATATTTGAGGTTTTTCAGGTACAATTTCATCTAAAGTAGCCTCAACTGAGACCTACAACCACTGTAAAGGATTTGCATATAGTCATGTGAGGTAACAAACCAAGAGGTAGAATGTGTCATAAGCTAGCATGAATGGTTGAAGGTGACCATAAATGGTAATAATGACATTTTAGAATGTTTATTTTAGTATAATACAAGATCTTTAAGTCTCTAAGGAACTCAGCCACCACGATCAAACACCTAAAGCACAGTCTTAGGCCATTAGATGAATGAGCTAAAGACCAAATTCTATGCCAAAGGTAGCTAAATAAATGACTTAGGCAGTCTTATATGAAATTTACATGTTAAAATTCACAAGGATATAAATAAATATTAATTAAAGTATATATTACATGTATATTTTATGAACTTTTGACTATATAGGGGCCTAAAAGCTTGAAAACTAGTCAAATTGCTTTAAAGGAGATGTGTTGAGAGACCTAATTTTATTTAAATGGTATTTAATCATATAAATAAGATGTATTATACACTAAATATTCTCAAATTAAATCATTACCGACCTATAGTATCAAAACATAGTTATTTGAAGCCTAATTGTTTTATTTTGATGGTCTAAGCATATTTGAAAATAGGGGTAGATGAGTTTTACAAAATATTTAAGAGACTATTGATATAATTTAAGATTTATTTAACCTTTAAATCCTCAAAAAACAATAAAAAATCTTTCAAATATACAAAACTCAGCCAAAAATGTAGACATTCCATGCATAAGGGTCCTTTTTTAGGGAAAATTAAGGATTCTGAGAGCTACATGTGGTTTTAGGACCTAAATTTTTTTACACATGGTCATCATGATTTGGAAAATAATTTTAAAAAATTTAATTTCCATTGGATGAGTTTAAGTACTTCCTATTTAGTCTTATACCTTAGCATGTCTGTTTGAGATCACCATTGGAGCATGCAATGTTCTGGAGTGCCACATAGGTTTATAAGCCTAGGTAAAAGTTTAAAAAGAATTTTATCATGTTTTTACATCATAATAAAACATTTTAAGAGTTTAAAAACTCTAAATTTTAGTAAAACCATGCTCATACAGGCTTATGCAAGTAAATAGGCATATAGGCCAAAAAAGGGTTTTTTGACTTTTCAAGAAAAATAGAGTTTTAGAGTGTTTTGATAGCATGGTACAGGAACCATAAGGATTTTTTTAGTATTTTTTAATCAATGGAATATTCATTTTTATATTGGTAAAAAAATTTCACTTTTTGCAGTTTTAGACACCCTTCTAAGCCTCCTATTCAAATGCTGGTAATGTTCACCATGTGTGGAGTTTGTCTAAATGCTCATAGTAATATTTGAGGACCCATATTTTATTATAATTAATGAAAAATTTAGATCATTTTATGGGATTTTATTTATGAACAAATGTTAAGAGCATAGGTAGCACAGAATGTAGTCAAAACCCTATAGGCAAATTTCCTTTAGATTGTAACTTTTCATATATTTTGAATGGGAGCCCAATATTTTTAGGGATTTTAAGGGGGTAATTTTAATACACATAAATTTAAATATTTTAGGATTTTGAGGTTTTTACCTCATGAATCATTGGTTTGAAGTTTTAGCTTCAAAACCCTCTTAAACCCCTAAGAAACTAGTTTTATGAAAAGTGGATTTTCTTACCATCAAATCATCATGGATAAAATTTAAACTTTTTAAAACATAAATTAAACTTAGAGAGAGTTCCAAAAATGTCAATTTTATGCATGGATATGTATGGATGAGGGAATAGATCATGTTTTTTTGGAAAAAACATGTAAATGAAGTATTGGATAGTCCAAAGAAATATAATAAATGGAGGTATATGAATAAGAATTCTTATTAATCCTCAAATTCTCATTTGATCATAAATAATACTAGAAATATCCTTACCATCTTCATCAAAATCACCAATCTACAAGAAAATGGAGAAAAATAGGCCTAATCAACCCTGTTGACTGAATGGAGAGAGTTTTCTCATCAAAATCACATATTTGGTGATTATTAAAGTTGTTCCAAGTATAATTAATTATTTTTTCAAGTTTCATGGTGTCAAGGTACATGAATTAGCCTTTAGGCCTAATTAGTCTAAAAGGCGTAATTGGTTAAACTGTCAAAATTTGAGTTTGGCATTGACTATTTATCAAACAAATCAAAATGAGTTTAAACACTTAATATATGTTTTTACATGAATATATAATGAAAATTTAATCCTTCAATATTACATTTCATTCAAGAAGAGGCTAGAGAGATAGTTAAGTATTCTTAAGGAGCCATGATTCTAAGTTGACTAGTCATGAGTAAACCAAACATACATGCATCTTCCTTTGTTATCATGTTAATCAAGGCTTCAAGTGGATTTATCCATCAAAGTTTTGGAATAGCATCATGCATGAAATAATATTTGACTTGTAAAATGGGCCCACCATCTTATTCTTATTCCAATTTTGAAGATCATGTAAATTTTAGGGAGTTTGAAGTTATTTGAAGTTTTGTTTAAATATTATAAAGGGATTAGGTCTTGATTTAACTAACCAAGACTAATCCTTATCACCGTTCAATGCCACATTGGTTAGAACTTGGTTTTTGACATATATATTGGCTTTTTGAAGCCAATTTTTAATAATTCTTGAAGATAAAGAAGAAACTATATTTTAGACCATACATCAATAAAGGAGATTTTTTTTATTTTTCATATGAATTTTGACAGAGAATAGAGTGTAATTGATTGTGTATCATCACATAAGTGGGACTATATCCCCTTTTGGTAGGTTCCTTCCTCATCTATTACTTTCTATCTCACATTCTAGAGGTTATTTGAAGAAGTAAAAGAAGAATTTTGTGATCCAAAATTATTTCAATCCTTCATCTAAAATACTTGTGCTTAGGGGAAACCTAGGACTTTTTATTGATTTATATGCATGCATTAGTTTCAATAACTTCCATATGATATAAAAAATCTAGGTGCATCACCCCATTAGATAGGATTTCCCTTTAATTTCCCCTTCCCCTTTCACCCTAAAAATAATAGTAGATTAGTTTAGTAATAGATATTAAGGGAACCAACCCTCTCTAGAGGTTCTTCTCAATACAGAGTCACCCACACTCTAAGAAGTTCCAATTGTATCAGCTAGAGTGAGGGTGTGTTTTGTACATCTTCAAATAAGGTTCACTCTAGATTGACAATAGGTTATTCTATATTTTGTTTTAATTTAGCTACAAAATGGATTGATAGAATACTATCAATAAATATAAGAAGTTGAAAATGACACAAATCATAGAGTTTTAAAGTAAGAAATGAATTTTATAGAGGTTTTTGAATATGTTAATTTATTCCTAGATTTTTTAAACTAATTATTTATATTCAAAGAATTGAGATTTTAGTATCCATTTTTAGAAAACCATTTTGTTTGTATGATTTATAGATCACATTTGGTATCAGAGCCAGTAATTTTAGGACCTTATTTTAGTTATGTTATATATTTTAATTTGGAGTTTTTATCATATTTTTATTTGATGATTCTTATATTTGATTTGACCATATAGGAAGGATAGTGTGAAGGTAAATTGGAAGGTGTTCCAATTCACTAAAAGAAGACAAGCTTCTAATAACCAAGGTTCTAGAACCACTAGCCCTTTGAGATAAACACATGAAGAATAACACATTGACACTTGAGGTGTGAGATGATTTTTTAAAAGGAACAACATTTCTTCCTTGAGATGCGTTTAGATAAAGTGAAAGGCACTTTTAGTGATGCACATCCAAGAGGAATTAGTTACAGTTCGATTACTAGTTTTACATAGAGGGTAGATTGAGGTATGGTTATGGTCTAATTTAATATTGGTATTGAAATAATATTTGTGGTGCTTGATAACTATTTGTGTAGCCTTTATATTTTGGAATAATAATCATATTATGGATGACTATGTCCTTTATGATAGGAATAAGTGAATAGACTAGTTCTATGGTAAGATATGGAAATGGCAATAAGGAATTGTTCAATATTGGATAGGTTTATGCACTTTGATTTTTGAGTTTTAAACTAGTTTATAGATTGGTTTGTTTCACAAATTTATTGAGAGTTTCAGGAAGTAAATAGGAAGATTTTTAGATACCAATAGTATGCTAGCTAATACTCAATAGGTGCACTTCACAGTTTCTTCAGGGGTATAAATTATTCTCAAACATAACTATGATTACACATTTTTGGTTGAGTCCTTTGTGTAAGGTTGCATTGGGAGTAAATTATGTCTTTGTTTGAAGTTGTTTTTAAAATACTTTTGAAATTTAATAGATCATCTAACTCTTATGAAGATAGAGTTTAAAAGATGAAACCACTTACTATTCAATTATGAAAACCATTAAGAGGGAACAAACCTTATAGTTAAATGGTTATTTGAATAGTTTTGATAAGCATGACTATAACATTGGACATTATTTTTAGAGAACTCCTAACTATTGGATCTAGGAAAGTAATTTTCAATAAGATTTGTGATTGAAAGGATATATATTTATTATCTCCTATTTTAGTTATCTATTTTGATTCAATTTTGGAAACTAAATTAGTTGGATGAGTTGTGGAGGTATGAATTAGGGAGAAGTTAGATGGTGGAGGAAACCTTGACATGGGTTTAAAATACTTGATTTCTTCTCACTTTTAAATGATATTTGCTTACAGTTACTTATAGATTTGTGAGTTTGTAAAGAAGCTCTTATTGTGTAAATTCTCCAAGATAACATTGGAGTTTGATAGGTACAAGGAAAGATTTGAGGGACACAACAATTAATTTTGTTGATTTTAGTTCCCTTGATTACCCTTAGGTAATATGTATTATGTATTAACCACCTTAGAATAGACAAATTCTTTGCATGTTTTTATACTTGACATTGTATAGGTCTAAGTCCCACATTAATATGGGTAATGTTTGTATTACAAACTTTTTGTACACATGTATATGTTTCTCAATCATGTTATGTAGGTGTATTTTCAAAAGATCCATAGATGGGAAATGTTTGTAAAATGTACGTATGGATGTTTTTAATTTGTTTTTAAATCCTATAGGTGTATGTAGAATGATGATTTCCCTTGTGTTACAAAAATGAGAATACCTTAACCTTCATACAGTGTAGGGTTGAGAGAAGTCACCAAAGAGTATTATTATTTGGGTAATAGGTCATTTGGTAAAATGGATATAGAGTTTATTTTTACTCTCTATATATAGTTTGAAATTTTAGTTAGACTATGACTTTTTGTAGAATTATATTTTTTGGTGTGATACAGAAAGCCATGTAATAAGTTCAATTGCATTCTTGGTAGTTTTGAGGATAAAAGCCTATTTATGGGGAGGTTTGATCTAGAGGACTATGGTTTAGAATTTTATTTTTGGGTGTGATGTAGAAAACCATGTAACGGGTTTATTTAAATTATTTTTACTTTTAAGAACAAAATCCTCTTTATGGGGAGGTTTAATCCAAAGGAATATGGTCATGTTTTCATCAATGAAAGGCTAACTATAAAGACCATAGCTGATGGAACCTACTTTTATAATTGAGGGGGACTCTTCCACTATATATGGATGAGGAGAAATTAGATAATCATATATGGCAGGTATTTAGGCCATCATGTGGCCTACCACCACATCCTCTATTTACCAAGTCGTCAACACAAATTAGAGTGCAACCCAACTCGCATGTCAACCCAACTCACATGTCAACCCAACTCATAGTTGATTTTACTTGCTCTTCACACTTGGTGTAACTACCATCTAAGTTGAGTGCATATTCTGGGTTCATTACCAAATAACCAAATCATAGTTGGTAATTGGTTCAAGACTCCATAAAAACAAAGGGATTATATACATGGCCAAATCCATGGTTAAATATGATCTAAACATCCTATTTAAGGCTTTGTTGCATTTTTACCCCATAAATGTGGGATTTTAAATAAATGCATGATTTTATTTAGCCAAACCATTTGACCTTGACTAAGTAAGGAGAGGTTATATATGGATACAAGGCCTGAGAAAAGAGGATGGATGCCTGTGAGAAGGTAGATGTGATGCAAAATAAGGAGATTTGAAGGGGTGTTAGCAAATAATGGTCTCTACCCATTTTGGTAGATCAAACATATTCAAAATTTACATCGACGATAGCCAAAACCTCATTTCTCTACTTAAATCTAAAGTAAATTCAAAATCTACCAAAATACTTAGTGAATTACATCATACATTCTAAGAAAAATAATGAGTTCATTAGCTAATGAGGAGAAGATGAACAACTGATCTAATTATTATAATTAGAAATCTCTTATGAAAAATCTAACTACAAACATCATTAGGAAGAGGCTGATAAGGCCTTATTAGGTTCTTTTGTTTTGGACTTGGATCCATCAAAATATGAGGACATGGTTTTGTGGATATCATATGACCATTAGGATATTTCCATATATTAATTCATCACTATAGTGATAAGGGTTTTTCAATTGGCATGACCATTTAAGTCATGAAGACAATACACATTCATCTATGGAGAAAAAGACCTATCACCAAGAGCTAGTGATGGAAATCTCATTGATGGAATGATGAAGTGAAGAATGCAGTGCCATTTGACTTATGGAAAAGCTATGGGATCCCATCTGGGAAGAAATTTTCAATATTTATTTTGGCTTGTTAATCAAGATCGAGCCATGACGATGTGCCATATTTTTTTATGTAGACCATAGGCATTGACTTTGGATAAAGATCTATCCATTATAATAGATATGATGACCCAATATTAGGAAGAATATTCTTCTATTGGTACATGGTCTTTAAATGGTGAAGGTATAGAACCAAGCTATTAATCTCTATAATGCTTTTATTTTTATAAAACATGTTTTCTTGTAGAGTTGGAAGAATGTGGCATTTTATATGGTGTAAATACTATGGACATGGAGTATGGAATATTTGACTAATTTGAGAATATAATTAATAATTCATTTTGATAATTACATCAAAACCCATGTAGGTGTAACTGTATATTGAAAACATGAGTCATGAATGCAAGTAATCCTAGATGGGAAATACAATAGGCCTGAGTTAAGCCATGTGAATGATTGGATGCTAAAATTATACTAAATCCAAATATAGGGAGATGTTATTACACCTATTTGAAAGGGTTGTTAGCTATGGGCATATAAAGAATATTTTTAGGTTAAATACCAAGCATTTATTTGGCATGTGTTTAGTTACAAGGCTATATTGATTCTTCTATTTTATATAGTCTAAGGCTATGGAAGGAATATTTGTATAGCCTTAGTCTCTTATATTTGGTATGGATAAAACCATGTAAGAGATATATTAGGGATATATTATGATAGGAAAGGAAGACATGTATGTCTATAACTCTATATTGACATTTAGAGAGACAAAGACACCTATGACTATAATTTTGATTGCCTCTATTTTATAAAGCTAGTGGCTATGAAGGGAAGTAAGTAGTTACATGGTTATTTTAGGAGATGTAGGTATAGACACAATCCTATTTATCCGTATTCCCATTTAAGAGTTTATATATACATTCGAATGGATAATTTCTTGAATATATGAATATATAGAGAAAAATTAATCGATGCTACAGATAGAGGAAATATGATTATTAAATGAATTAGAGTCTTAAAAGTCCATTTAAGCATCACATTTCAGGTTACTTAAATCCAATTATGATTTAAGTTGAAAATTTTATATTTACATCATTTTTATAATGGATCAAATTTCAGTTGACTGCAATCCTAGAGATGTAGCCTAAATTATGGATGAACTCCGTTATCACTTTTAGTGTCATTTTTCCTTTTAGGTTATTTTGTATTTTGTTTTAATTGAGTTATAAATGGATTGATAGAATACTATAAATGAATATGGGAACTTTAAAATGACACAAATTAGAGATTTTAAACGTGGGAAATGAATTCTATAGAGGTTCTTGATTATGTTAATTCATTCCTAGATTTCCATAACCAATTCTTTATATTTAGGGAATTGAGAATTCAGTATCCATATTTAGATTTTTTTTTTTTTTTATGGTTTATGGATCATTAATTATTTTTGATGTATATTCTCTCATGTTTATGGTTTGGTTATTCATGAAATGGTTGTGTTGTGCATGTTTTTTTAAAAATGGGTTGAACACTTAATGTGAGAGAATGCCTTCTACATTATGTGGGGCCATGGGGGAAATTAAATCATACCACATGGTGTGATATTATTTTATTAAGGTCTTAAAGTGTCAGAATTCCTTTTAAATTTTGTGTGGATAAAGGGAAATAATATCATGCCATGTGATACCATTTGATTGGCCTAAATTCCCAAAGTGCCAAAATGACTTTTATATGCAATGGGTGATAAAAATACAAGTTAAAATAGGGAGAAAGAGTAAAAACAAGTGTAAAATGGAGTTAAACATGAATCAAAAGTTATATATATATATATATATATATATATATATATATATATATATATATATATATATATATATATATATATATATATATATATATACACACACACACACACTAAAGAGATATGGAGTTTTCAATGTCATCACCAACCAAAGTCAACCAAATAAATTCAAATAATAGGACCAAATGGATTTTAAATAATTTTATCTGATGCGGGTTGATAAATGAGTTAGAGAGGATGTTAAAAACATATGTGTTTTAAACTTAAAATTTAAATTTAATAGAAACCAAACCATTCTAAAGGTCACAAATTATGTATAATATGCCTTCAAGAGATCAATAAAATCTTGTTAAATTGTCATATTCCTAAAACACCATTAATAATTTACTCAATTTAATCTTTTGAATCTCAAATGATAAAATAGCAGGGGTATCCAATTTTGAAGATAAGTTGGGGGGAGGTGTGTTGGTCACAGCAAATGGTGAATTTTTGGGGAAAGTAATGCCTTTTATTTATAATCTATAAGATTTGGGTTTGTTTCAAATGACATCAGTAGATCATAAAGAAATTTTATTTTTGAAAGGAGACTAAACCTTAACTTCATCTCTATCATATAACATACTAAGGTTAAACACCTACAAGGGACTATCCATGTGTGCATAATTATTAATTTTCTTTGACTTTGAAAATTTATAGATAAGAAATAATCACTAGGGATTAATCTTTTATCAATGGTAATGATATTTTTACCTTATTATTATTTTTTGTATGAATTTCCCAATGAAGGGAATGGCTTAGGAATTGCTCTACTACCAACCAATCATCCATATCCTTGATATAGAAACCTTTGGTTCCACTTTAGGTATTGATTCATTTTTATCTAGGTGTCTATAGTCTCGATGAAGGTTACCTAAATCACCATTTGTAGATAAGACTTATTGATTTTCTTTAAATCTATTATATTATCTTTTATTTATTTTTTGTGTTTTGAAAGGGTTGGGAACAAATATATCCAAGGTATAAGGATTATTATATAAAAACTCATGCTTAGATGGTTTTTTAATTATTTTTCATATACTTTAGAATAATATTTAATTTGTTAAACATGCAGTGATAGCCCCTCTTAGATATAAAATTATTATAAATTTACATGATAATTTTAAAGTAAAGATTCAATCATCTATAAAAATTTAAAATAATCATTCATGAGGACTAATGAGTTCCCAAAATTCACTCAACCTTCCTATATCCACTACACTTTTCTAGTGGATCTAATTGCCTTTTCAACCAATTTAAAAGTGATAATGTGTCTCAATGTTTTGATCTTGGGGAGAATGAGTTTAGCCAACTATAGGTTCAAGGAGAGTGTGTGAAATATTTTTAGTTTCTCTTCTTGTGTCCTTTGAAACAAATTAAACTACCACTAATTAAAGTAAAGCTATCTACAAAAGTAAAAAAAAACTAAGTCTAACCCTAAAATAGGATGACAAGGATGAAAAATTGAAAAGACACACATGGTAATATGAAATTAATCTAATTATAATCTACTCCTAAACTACCCATAAACTAAAATTCATAATAAATTCCAAGTGATAAGTAGTGATTCAGGTGATATAATTATAAAGGTAAATATTTATCTTACAAAAATTTTAATCTAAAAGTGATGTGCCCCATGATCTATAAAAGTTAGCATGGAGAGATCCAAAAAGGATTTGATTTAGAATGATGGCCTCTTTTCTCATATGATTTATCCTATGCAAGGACAAAGTCTAAAATTCTAAAATCTTTGATTTTTTAATCTCTTATCAAACCATCTAATCACTATGTTTTGGTGTCTAACAAAGTTTTGGATTGCTTCCTCATATACACCCTCCATTTTAAGAATGTTCAAAAAATTAAATTTCACACATTCATATTATCCCATGTATTATTGCATGAATTTATAGGTGGAAGTTTTTAGTGTGATAGGGAATACTTATTTTCACCTATACTGTAATGAAATTACTTAGATAGGTGAAAATAAGTATTCCCTATCCAAAACAAAGCATTAATAGAAGAATATTTAACATGATGAATAAATACTAACCACTACCTCCTATATATAGTCTACCTAGCCAAGGTTATTCCATAGTCTGACCTATCTAAGAACATAGATAAATGTAACAAGTATATAAAATAGGTATGCAATCCATAAGTCAGTGACACATATCCCTAAACACACCAATGGTTAAGGGCATAGTAAGTCCCTCCCCTTCAAAATAATGGTGTCCTTAATGTTTTGACAACTATGGATGTTGATGCACAAATGCTTCATCCATCCAAGTGGCATATTCACATGGAAGATTCTTTCATTTGATTGGGTACTCTATAATCACTCTGGAATGCAACTGCTTAGTGCACATGTGAAGGATCACCTCAAGATGAAGAACAACTCTACCTTCCTCATCCAATTTTGGTAATTCTATTTGAATGAAAACTTTGTGTCTAATGAATTTTGTTAGGCATGATACATGAAATACTATATGTATGCGAGTGGATGAAGGAAACTCTAACTTGTAGCCCACACTACCAATTTTATACAAGATTTGATAAGGCACATAATACTTAGGGGATAACTTGTTATCCTTTTTTTGTTTCTTCAATGACATCTACTTAAATGGCTAAAATAAAACAAAGACCCAATCACATATGTCAAAATTCCTCTCACTTTTGTGTTAATCTACCTATTGCTTCATGTGATTCTGGGCCATAGCTAAATTTTCACACAAACTTGCAAGGACCTCCTATTGATGGTGAATATGTTCTTCAACTACACAAACCTTAATATGGACCTTCAAGGTTGAAGTGATGGATGGAGGGTGGTATCCATATAATTCTCCCTTACATTTTATAAGAACTATGAATAAAAGTATTCTACCACCATTCAGCGAGTGGAAACCAATGAACCCATTTATCTTATTTATCAGAAATAAAACAATGGAGATATCCTTCTAGACATTTGTTGACTACCTCAATTTATCCATTAGATTGAGGATTATAAGATGAACTATGAGCCAATTGGGTGCCCAAACATGTAAATAACTCAGTCCAAAAATTACTAGTGAAAATGGGATCTATATCACTAACAATGATCTTAGGGGTCCCATGTAATTTCTAAACTATATTGAGAAAAGCAAAAACTACTATACTAGGAACAAATGGCTATGATAAAGAACAAAAATGTGTATACTTACTGATATGATCAACAATAACCATGATAAAATTTTGACCTTTAGATCTTGGTAACCCTGTAATGAAATACATAGATACCTCTTCCCAATGTTGGCTAGGGATGGATAAAGGTTGTAAAAGACTTGGGGTTTTGATGGTTTTGCCTTTGTTTTTTGATAGATAAGACATTCAATCACATATTTATAGATATCCCCCTTGAGTCCTTCCAAAAAAAAAATCCTACTTGATTCTATGATAAGTTTAAAAAAATCTTGAATGACCCCCAATTGGAGTTGCATGAAGTTCCTGAAGGATTTTTTATTTAAGAAGAGAATCCTTATATAGATACAATCTATCTTTATATCATAATGAATTACCTTTCCATGTGATTTTTTCAAATCCACATAAACCTTTCTAAATATTTTGAGTCAAATCATGGGTTCATTTTCCCATTCTAATCATGATTCATCTAGCAATATGGCTGCAAAATGGTTGACACATATCAATGCCTCAATTGATTCATC
Organism: Torreya grandis; assembly: GCA_037957365.1. Lineage (NCBI taxonomy): Eukaryota > Viridiplantae > Streptophyta > Pinopsida > Cupressales > Taxaceae > Torreya > Torreya grandis. The sequence continues at coordinate 2,200,218 of JARHVA010000722.1, read as the reverse complement.
TTTTCTAGATAGTGCTTATACCACCACATTATCCTTACCTTTTTTTTAGACTATTTCAAAATCATAACCTAACATCTTAGTTACCCTTTTCTATTGTTATTTAGATGAAAACCATTGTTCAAAAAAATATTTGAGACTATCATGATTAGTCTTTACCTGAAAGTGATGACCCATCAAATAAGGTCTCCATTGTTTGACTACATATAAAATGGCCATAATTTCCTTCTCATAGATAGGCTTGTGTTGATTTTTACTTTCATTTAATGACTTTCAAATGCAAGTGGTCTACCTTCTTGCATGAGTATATTACCCATACCATACCTAGAGAATCACATTCAACCATAAAATTCTTGGAAAAATTAGGAGTGGACAATACTAGAATAGTGCACATAGCCAATTTAAATTGTTCAAATGCCTGAGTAGCTACATCAGTCCAATAAGAAGAGTCTATCTTCAATAAATAGGTGAGTGGGGTTGTAATACTACCATAATTTTTTATAAACATGTGATAGTAACCAATTAGCCCCAAAAATCCCTATAGTTGTTTGAGTGTCTTAGGAATTTGCCAGTCCACCATTGCTTAGATTTTTTAGGATCCACTTTCAATCCTTCATAATAAATTAGATGACCAAAATATTCAACCTAACAAGCCCAAAAAGTACATTTGGAAGGTTTGGCATATAATTGATGTTGTTATAAAATGGAGAGTACTTGTTTCACATGATGCAAATGGTCTTCCCAATTTTTACTATAAATGAGGATATCATCAAAGAATACTAGAACAAATTTCTTCAAAAATGGCCTAAAAATAGTATTCATCAAACTCTGGAAAGTAGATGGTGCATTTTTTAGACCAAAAGGCATAACCAAAAACTCATAATGGCCCTCATGAGTCCTGAAATCTATTTTGGGTATGTCTTTATCATAGATCTGGATTTGATGATACCCAAAATGTAGATCTAATTTGATAAAATAAAAATCACCATTTAATTCATCTATAAAATCATCAATGATAGGAATAGGAAACTTATCTTTGATAGTGTACTTGTTGAGTTCTCTATAGTTAGGGCACATCCTCTAGGTGTCATCTTTCTTTCTCACCATGACAATTGATGAAGAATATTTACTTTGGCTATGGTGAATGATTCCTACATTCAACATCTCATGTACCATATTTTCAAATTCACTTTTTTAGGCATAGGGATACATGTATGACCTCATGTTGGGTGGTGCACTACCAATAATAAGTTTGATAGCATGATCATGCATGTAGCTAGGTGGAATTCCTTTTGGCATGTCACCAAAAATAATAGAATGGGCATTAATGACTTGTTGTAGATCAAGAGGTGGAGATGGTTGAGTTGGTTATACTTTTATGGAAAATAATTGAGATACAAATCCTTCATCACCCTTACATAGAATATTTGCAATTTTATGGGAGATAACAAGTTATGGAGATTTATCCCTTAATGCCCTTAGCTCAAATGTCCTATCTTCAGAATGAAAATGAATGAATAATTCTAGGAAATTCATCTCAATAGTGCCCAAAGTGGTGAGCTAATGTACTCTTAGAATAATATCATCTCCACCCATGAGAATCGTAAAAAAAGGAGAATCCAACAAGTAGTCTCCCATGGCTAGCTTAATACTATGACATTTTCTTGAAAAATTAATAGTACCACCATTTATAATCATAACCTAAAATTTTAGAGCTAGATAAATGAAATAGTTTAAATGAGCAACCAACTTACTATTGATAAAGTTGTGTGTGCTCCCAAAATCAATCAAGATAGTGACCTTATATTTCTTAAGGAAATCCATCACCTTAAAAGTTTAGGGAGTAATAATACCTAAAAGGGCATGATAAGAAATAGTAGGCTAAGAGTCTTTAAATTTTTCCTTAGGACCTTCTACATCCTCACCATGTACTTCTTCATCATCTTCATCATCATTGACACCTTTAATGTAAAATAGCTTCTTTTCATCACAATGATGGTCTTTATTGCATTTTCTATCACAACCATAACACAACCCTTTGGCTCCCTTCTCCTAAATTTATCATTGTGTTAATCTGGTGGGTTGTGGAAATGATGGTGCTAGAAAGGTTTGATTATGACTAGTAGTGAAAGTTTTCCTTTTGACCATCTCTTTTTATTCTACCATAGGTGCCCTAGGGATAAATTATAATACAAATGTTGGGTTAAACATTTGAACCTCTAATTGGATGCTATCTTTGAGGCCACCTAAAAATAGATCAGTCAAATTGTCCTCAATGATATCTTCCACCCATAAAGAAATATTATAAAACTGACAAATATAATCCTTTACAATTTTTTATTTCCATAGTTTGGCTAATTGGTTGAAATAGTTCTCAAAGAAATTATTCTGATAATGAGCCAACAAATCCTAAGTGAAACTATACCATGTAATAGAAGCACCATTATTTTTATTTTGAGCACATAACCAGTGATACTAAATGAATTACTCAGGTTCTAGATATAGAGATGCCACTATCACCTTCTGAGTTCTAGGGTTTTGATGTAACTAAAATAAATTCTCAATTCGGGTAATTCAAGTGAGAGGATCCTTACCATAAAACTTACACATGTCCACTTTTACAAACATTGGTTTCATACTAGCATGGGAGTTGTTAGTGTTGAGAGGAGGATTTGAATGCTGAAGTGGAGGGTTATTGTGTTGAAACTAAGATGTAAGGGCAGCCAATTGTGTAGTTATATGATCCAATTTATTATGAACCCCATTAATCTATCTATGCATTCCTAAAACATTAGCTTGGAATATAATAAAGTCATCATGCCTCACCAAATTCTTTATATCCACCCGAAACTTTGAAATCACCAGATTTAAAGTACCAAATTCCATGTCATTGGTAGGAGTATTAGGAGTTTCCTTCCCCCCTTTTCTTCCTTGAGTATCATGACCTACCATATATAAACCCTAGGAGGATTTTTAGCCCAAAAAAGTGTACCAAAAGATGATACTATTGTGATCAGCTTGCCAAGATGAATCCAATGACTGCATTTATGCACTAGGGTAAAATTTTGGCACCAAAAAAGTGTACCAACATATTATACCATTACGATCATCTCACCGAGATGAATCCAACAACTACAATTGTGCGAAGGGAAATTTTTTTTCCATATTTTTTAAATTATTTTCTTCAAAAAGTGTTTCGAGCAAGACTATTGATATAAAAAATTAATTCTTCCCAGATTGTAAGTTATGTCTTTTCACTACAAACACTCCCAAAATCCATGCCTCACTAGATCTAAAAAATGCCACAAGAAACTTTCCCAAATTGAAGCTCTGATACCACTTTTAATTAAATTACTTAGATGTTCTCATAGAATTATTTTATATCAGGCAACAGAGCAGAATATTAGATAATATAGCAAAGCCACTTTGAAGGGGAAACCTCCATAACAATGCACTAATAGAAAAATACTTAACATAATGAATAAATACTAACCACTACCTCCTATATATAGTTTACTTAGTCAAGTTTATTCCATAGGCCGAACTATTTAATAACATAGAGAAATGTAACAAGTATATAAAAGAGGTATGTAAGCTACAAGGCATCCACACGTATCCCTAGAGACACCAATGACTAAGGGAATAACATATACACTAGGATAGATAGAGATGTCTTTAGAGTCTATTTATGCCTGGTCCTATCATCCCAAAGAGCATATTTCAATAGTGAATGCTAATTATTTGGTTTGTCTATAACCAATTTTTTTATAGCATCAACAAATTTTTTATTTTTAGATTTTGTAATGACATTCTATTATCGATAATAATTAGAGGATAATTTACATGTGATTTTATTATCATAAGACCATTCAATAATTTTTATTAATAGGAATACAAAACTATTATCACAAACAAAAGAAAAAGTTGTACCAAACCTTGTGACAATGTTCTCTTCAAGAAACTTGATAACCTTTTTAGTTGTGATGTTATTTTTTACTATTGCTTCAGTCTATCTGGTGTAGTAATTAGTAGTAGTGATACAAAAATTATGTCCCTTTATATAGTTGGGGTTGATTAAACTAGTCAAATACAAACCCCATTGGGCAAATGTCATATGTTCAATCACTAGATGCAAAGGCATAATTACATGTGTTTATCTTTTAGAAAATATTTGGCACTCATGGAAAGTTATGACTTGACCACGAACATATTTAAATATCTTGAGCCAATAATTACTAGCTATTAGTAATTTTCATGTTGTTACATTTCTATAAGGGTGATTGCTTCCTAGTTTGTTATGAAACATATTGATGATTTGGTCAGATTTTATTCTAGTCACACATTTGAGGTGTATTCCTTCATAGTTTATCTAATACAAAACCCATTTTTAAACATATAATAAGATGAAATCAACTTGAGGGATATTTTTTGTTCTCTACTAAGTTTTGGGAAAGATGTTTCACTCAAAAGATAATAAATGATAAGCTCATACTAATGGTCAACATGGTTTGGGTCCAGTCTATTTTCATCACTATAATCCTAAGTTTGATTTCATTAATTATATAGGTGAGACCTTGACCTCTAACCATATTAGATGGATTAATATTTATTTCATATTCTTGTAATTTGGGCATCCACTTACCTTTGTACTCCCCTAGTTTATTTTGTCCCAAAATGAGTTTCACAATAAGATTTTATATAATGGCATGGACCTTGTTAAAAAAAATTTAATGTATGAAATTTTTCATGGCTTTTACTAAGGGATAGGCTTTCTTGTCAAGGGTGGATTACTTAAAATATACATATTTTATATTGGTCGTCATCAAATCAATGGTATGTTCTTCATAATTAACCCATTACGTTAGTGGGACTACTACTGTATGCTCAAAGGTGAAGGAATAGAAGTGTGTGTGCATGGAGTTGGGGGACAATTCCATGGACATAACCCACTATGCATGCACATTATTGCTATAGTGTGTACATATTATGGCTTGGGATACTTGAGCCATAATATGTGTGTATTATAACAATAATTTGTACACATTATATTTAGTTATAGGAACATGTATGCATTTTTATAACTAAACATAACATGTACATGTTTCTAAAACTACAAAACAAAAAAACCCTCAACTCCTCTGATTTTTTCCTACTTTCCATTCACATTTTGCTTCTTTACTTTCACATTTTGGCTTTCAAATATTCCTCTTACCTTCCAAATCAAATTTTGGCTTGTATATCTTCCTTTTGGCTTGCATTCACAAGATCAACAATGCCACCACAAAGAAGAGGTAGGTTTTTTGTAGATTAAGTAATTTTTTCAAAAAAACTATGAATGTAAATTGCATAGTTTGATTTTTATATTTTCTCAAATAGGTCAGTATGATCCACCTAACTCTCCCCTTAATCCTCTACATTAACCTCCAACTAACCCTCCTAACCCTCTTATAGTTCCACTAGATCCCCCCAAGTAGTTAGGAGGATATAGTTGATCACATAGTGGAGAAAAAAATTGAAATTGAGTAGATAATTAGGAGAATGAGGGATCCCACTTCCATGAATACCCACTGCACTTATTTGGCCAATAAACTAGATTTAGTATTAGGTCAAGTTGACTCAATGATGAGTAAAATTGATAGATGGATGTCATATAAGGATAGTTATAGGACTTATTATGCTGAAAATTTATTAGCATTCAAGGTGAAAAATAAAAATATAACAAAAGATAAAATTTGTGCCTTATTTATCGACCTAACCACCAATGCCCCATTTTTCATAATGATCAAATGTTTTACAATCCACCAATGCCAACATGATTTGATTAAAGACAATTTTTTAGAGTGATGGTGGGTGGTATTTGACTATCCCCCTTATAATAACCATGAGGTCCCTTTGTAATTTTTGAGTAAACTATATTACAAGTTTTTCCTCAATCAAATTCCAAACTACTTTGATTATGGTGAGTTTCAGGTCCAAGGGAAAGTCTCTGCATAGGGTCGACCAGGTGCACATCATGTACCTAATCATTATGCAAGGATCCCTACATAAAATCCACTTCATTCAAAGATTCCATCTATGGTGATATAGGTTGTGGAGGTAGACACTTTGCATGTATTTAGTGCACTAGACCTTCTGATGATGATGGTGGCACTTTAGGGGGCTTGGAGGATATGGTCTTAATTGATGAGTTATTGACACACACATACATTTTGGATATGTTAGGAGTCTCTACACACATTCAGGTATCTATTATACAAATTTAACATTAAATTCTTAAGTTATATTTGCAAATTAAAAAGGTAGAAATTAATTTACATGTTTAAATTGAATAATATATATGTATTTTTTTGTGTTCCATGAGGAGACGTTGCCTTCAAAATCACAACTAGGTAGTGGGCCAACCCATAATACATATATCCATGTTAGTACAACACCATATACATTTACAAAGGTAAAATTTCAAGTGAATATTATATAATCTAGATGTACATTCATACACCTTAATTACATCATTAGTAGATTTTGTGTAAGAAAATATAAAATACCTAATATAATTTTGTTGGACTTTTTATTGTTTGATGTATTTACATGGATTGGTGTAACTTGTTATAAACTCATCCTATATATAAACTATGTTTTCAATAACCAAAATAACAAGTTTTACATTTACTTGATATCCCATTATATGTGTTCCCATAGCGGGTCAATCCCAATTAGTAGGATTAGCTATGTGTGTGTGTGTGTGTGTGTGTGTGTGTGTGTGTGTGTGTGTGTGTGTGTGTGTGTGTATTTAATTTTGATAAAAGTTTTTTGGTATAATATATTTCTATAAATTTCCCAATCGAGCATAGAATGTCTTCATCAATATGGACACCACTCCTTTCTTTTAAATACTAACCTCATAGCTAGGAACTTGATTCTTTGTTATCCTGATTGTGTATAACCATTCAATCTCAATGATTGATATCCAAAATGGTCATTATTGTCACTTGGATTTTCATCCCTCTAAAATATTCCTATATCTCTTCATCTAAGTGGCACAATGGAAACATCTCACTTGCTATGGGTAAATAGTTTTATAAGATGAATCTCTAGAAGGGTTAGTTCCCTTGATGCATTATTTGAAACACTCCCTTATCAAATTTACATGAAATGGTTTAAGAAGACAAACGAATAAAAATAAAAGATGATGCACCAATGTTGAATGTCCTCTTATTTACTAAAAGTATACTAAATAGAGAAACATAATGCTTTCTTCACACAAAAATCATTACACAATACAAATTGTTACATCATTATTTCATGTGTTATGTTCAAAAGGTATTTCGATACTTAAGATGGTAAAGAACTATTGATTTGGATAATATAGTCATGAGCCACTTCTAAAACACTTTTACACTTAAAATAGAACACTAACAAAGACTTGTAACAATTACTCTTATGTACACTTTGTGAACAATTAAGGATAACATGCTAGAAAAGATCATCTTCTACTAGACAAGACCACCAAGATTATAACACCACTCAATTGTAAAGCATGTAAGTAGGTAAATTCACTTGTTTTATTGATTCAATAGACATTTAAGTACAAAATTGGCTAGGGTTTCACCATCAACCAATGGAGGCTACTCTAAAGAGCCAAAAAATATCAATATTTATAGCATTTGGAAGATGGGTGAGACAAAAGAAGTCCAAATGTCACTTGGACACATATAAATCTGATAAAAGAGGTTAAATTTGAATGATAAATATATGTGAAATGAATCGTGAAATGTTAGGAAGCCCAAGTGTCCATAAAAGTCATGAAACTTATCAAAAATGGCATGAAACTCCTTGTTTTGGCTTATAAAACTATCTTCATGATTTGGACTTGTTTGAATGTCCAAAAACTAAAAAGGGATAGGTTTTATGATTGGTATGAGAGGGAATGATTTCATACATGCCTCTCTATGCATTAGTTTTAGTCCTACTTATCTAAAATCTCTTGGAAGGAAGCCATCACTGCCTATAGTCTAAAAAAATCCTCTTTCAGTCACCCCTCACAATTGAATTAAAAATTATATTCATTTTTCCATGAAAATACATGGGTATGACACTTGGTAATACTTTATATGGCCTTAGAATGCTTAGGTACACCTTAAAAAGGCTCACACATGAAGTTTTCACCCTTCTCACCATTGTGTTCACTATTTTTAATTAGTTGAGATGAGAGCTATTGTTTGAACACTTAGAATTTTTTAAAAAGTATCAGATTACCATAGTGAGTTATATTAATTACATATCTTCCTCTCAAAATTTATTTCATCTTTAGACCTCTTCTAGAACCTATAAAACACATAAAATAGTTAAAAGTATTCTATTTTGCACCCTACCTATATAATTTTGTATAGCTCAAAAGTATGTGATGGAGATTGAATGAATTATTTAAAATTTATAATCACTTTCATGTTAAAAATATTCCTTCTTTATATCTCTCCAAGCTTGTTTTCTCCTTCAAGTCTTGGCTGAGGGTTTAATAGGGTTTTAGACAATTTTTAGTCTTAAGATTTATTCATAAAAATATGATGTTATAATTTTTAATGAATGAAATATATATATATTAAATTACCTAATAACCCCTATAAACTCCCTTATTATCCATTCATAGTTTCATAGGACATATGAGCACTATAAAACACCCTATCGAGCTTGTTTCCACCTTTCCTCAATGTTTGGACTCTCTCTAAGCTATAAGTAGCTTTCATGTAGATTCATCTACATACTATAAGTTCAAACATGTCTAATTATATATTCTTAACATTTATAAATCATTTGTATATCTAATAAAGAGCTATAAATTAGGGTGGACCCCTAATTGGCTCTAGGCCTCCTCAAGGCCTAATAGGCTTAACATACACCCTACTAGTTTGAGATACTTGAATTGATATCTCATGGTTGGGCTGGTATATCATGATTAATAATTATTAAATAAATATCTAGAAACCATCACATAACCTCCCAATCACTCCTCTTCATCCTTTTCTCTCATTCACCAACTAGGCCTAGTGAAAGTTTGTCTAGTTAAAATATGTGCAAGGGTATTTTGGTCATTTTGAGAGGTATGAGATTTAATTAGTGAATATTATCATATATTTACATTTAATAAACCTCAAAATATGTTTATTGAGGTTCCAAAAACCTCCTATCAAGTCCTTTTCCCATTTTGACCTTATTAGCTTATTTTTTTAAACTTTGATTTTCCTTGACTAGCTGACCTCTGAGATAAAATAGTGTGGTATAGCCCTATTCCATATGGAATATTTAATATTTTTGTATTTATATAATTTCCTAATTATTCTCTATGATAAATTTCTTAGTTTAATTCACTCATTTAGATATCTAACTAACTCAAAATGCCCAAAAAGGCCTCTAAAAAGACTATTTCCTACATTTTTTCCTTATTCCCAAGAATGGATCCTCAAGGATAAAATTCATGATAATTAAGTTTTAAATTCACATAAAAAAACTCTTCTCCATTATATTTTTCATTTCTACCCATTGAGTAACATGGGTTTCCTAGCTCACCTGTATGGACTCCAACTTTTGGGCAATATGAATAGTGGGTGATCATCTTTGAAGGGGTCCTAGAGCCTATGTAAACATGTTGCTGATAAATAATAAATAATTTTGAGGTTTTATAAAACTCTCACTCTCTTCCTAAGAAATTTCATCTCCCTAACCTCAATTCATACCTAATATTGCAAAATGATTGTTGTAAGTGAATTCATGGTTGTAAGAGGTTTGGGTAAGTTCATTTCATCATTCCAAGAGTTAATAGAAGTGATAATGATATTAATGGAGGTATTAAAAATATATTTCATCATATTAACCATTATTTTCCATCCCTATGAACTTTAAATCATCAAACTAAGTTTTGTCTACTTATGAACTAAGATACTCAGACTCTTGACTGTTATAGGTACACATGAGCTTCAAATGAGCTTGTTCATGGTGTTTAGTGGCCTTAATTGAATCCATCTAGATAAAAAAAGTGTATTTTATAGTTGTCACTCAAATTTTAAAGTCATAAAACACCACTTTTGCCATCAATTTTGGTTCACTGGTTTTACTGAGATGCTCTGCCTATTTGACCCTTGTAGGTGTACATTAGTTCTTTAGACTTGGGTTATGATGTTGGGAGACCCTAATTGAAGCCTGGTAATCACTTAACACATGATAATATTTGGGTTTACCTTGAATGGGTTAAAACACCACTAAGGCACTAGGTTCTCTTTTTTCCATAGGACACCTGTAGGTGTCCATGAGGATTGGAATACTACTTTCCAATACCATGTTGATGATCCCCACTCCAGTTTACACTTTATTAAATCAATACAGTAATTATAAATATGAGAGAATACTTATTTTTATCTTAAAATTTCAATTACCACTCATACCTCAAAACCTATAGATAAGGAAGTAGGGTTTTAGTGTTGTTTAGGGTAACTTTGAGTCCCCAAACAACCTCTTTCCACTTATCTTCTGACTCTCATATTTGGTAGAGGTCTCATATATTATAGAGGAAACAATAATAACCTATTTATATTAATTTAAACCCTTATAAAACATTTCATAATAGGTCTACAAAAATCCCCTGGACCTTTATTTTCACTTTTTGGGGAAACTTTCCCAAAATTTAGTCTCTTGTCTCTTCAACATGATTACACCTCATTTTGTCTACATGATGTTTCAAATAGATCTAACTTAGGCTTTTATTCATGTTAGTATTTGAAGAGGGAACCTATCATGTTCTAAGTCTCCCATTTCAAGGTCTCCAAAGTTCTAAGGTACCACCTATAGATGGTCATCAGTATAGACAGGTAATAAGGGAGAATGTGAACAATGTACTTGATTTTAACCTTTCATGAATTTTGATACATTATCAACACTCCAAATGTATTATTAATTTTCTAAAAGTCTTGAAACCTCTTCACTAAGACCTTCAACCTAGTATGATGTTAGCAATGGATCTTGTAGGTGATTATTGGTTGTATATAGGTAGTGAGTGTGGAATGGAGCAATAATAGGTTGATGAATGGCCTCAAAAAAACTCAAAATCAAATTTAAACCTTTAAAATACATTATTTTTTTCAAGGAGGCCTCGAAACTAGCTCCAAAACACTATTCCAATGTGAAAGTCCCTTGCACACATCTCAAATAAAGTAGGCAAGGGTCTCTAGAATGATTGGTTGGTGTGATGAGTGAAATTATAACCACACTTGTCTCTTCTTTAAAAATAAAATGAACTCTCTCCAGTTCCTAATGGTTTAAACAAACTAAAATACCCTGAGTATAATTACATGAATAAACTAAATAAGCTTATACAGGTGACTACAAGTGGGGAGGAGTGAAGAGTTGACAATGGAGAACGACAAGAGGGGAATTTTTTGAGAGCATGATATGGTAGAACAAAACATGGAAAAAGTTGCCTAGAGACCTATGGAACACCATATTCATCTCACATGAAACCTCTATAGAAGACCAACATTCTAGAACAAGGAAAAATTGACTAAAACTTCATAGTGGTGACACCTTCCTATAACATGAGACAAGTTGCCCATCAAAATACCATGAAACATGAAAATAAGTATGAAGACAATCTAATAAGGTATCAAACATACTCTAGAGTCAACATCACCAACTATTTTGTATGGATTTTACCAAAATGGATCAAAACCTATAGGGTGCATGAAACAACTAACATAAAAGTATAGTCAAATTCATGAGGATGGTTCTTAAAGTATAGTTGATCAATCCTTTAAATATTGATATGGAAATTAAGGTCTCTAATTTTAATATCACCTCCAAAAATAATTTTTCCTAAAATCACTTGAGCTATCTGTACTGAGCACAAACTTGAAGGTCACTTTTGTATGTCTAGGAAAGCAAAAAAGAAGAAGAATGGTTTTGGGTTAAAAATGGCACTTAAAAAGTAAATCAAATTTTTATATGAGTGTTAGAAATATTAAGAGATGCTCCATCACCTTCTCCCATGTGTCACCTTCCCCCATGGGTTGTACAAATGCCAAATGCTCCCTTTTTTAGTTGGTTTCTTGAGTTTTAGTTAAACAACTTCAAAGATTATAATGTAACTAACATACCTGAATTTTAATATGACCTATTTTATGTTTTAATGGAAAAAATGACACTTTGGCACCTTCTTAATCATTCCACTTGCATTTATGACCCTTAAAAGCCCACTAAAAGACTCAAAATGACAAATAAACCTATTAGACCATGAATAAGGATAAAAATGCATTAGATAACATCAAATTAACTAAAATATATCCTATTAAAAATATTTAGACCCCTAAACATCTAAAAAACCAATTTTTTTACCTATAAGATTCTAAATTTGACTTAAAAGTCAAATTTGATTAATAAAATGCTGACTCATAAGGGTAGTATGCCTGTTATAATAAAGACTAGTAGCCTTATCAATATATGGGCTAGGAAGTCAATGAAATCTTGAAGACAATTAGAAATAATTACCCAAAAACACACATAATACAACCATAACACACCAAATAAACACAAGACATAAATAAGACTCACACATGTGCATAAGCACTTAGGGAAAACAAAGAAAACAACAACTATGTACAAGGAGAGACGAAAACCTTAGTAGAAATCTTTGAGATATATCCCATTGACTAGGATATGAAGCTTCTCTCTATCCAATTTTGATAGTTGAAAAGCATTATGTTTCTTGTATTGGGTGATCACATAAGGGCCACTCCATAAAGTATCAAACTTTGTGTGTTTTTTGGGTTTAGCCCTATCTTCATCCCACTTTAGAACAATGTCCCCCTATTGGAAACTTCTTGGCATGGATTTATTATCAAACTATCTCTTTGTTTGATCTTGATGATCCCTCATAGTTTGCATAGCTTGATCTCTTATCTCTTCAAGCTCCATCAACTCATATAACCTAACCTCCATGCTTTCATTTTCCATCAACTCCAACTGGTAAGTGAGATCCAAGGTTGGTAGCTCAAGTGAAATAGGTAGTTTAGATTCTCTCCCATAAACAAGTGTATATGGTGAGTTTCTAATGACCTTTTTTAGGGGTGATTATGTCATCCCAAAGAGCTATCTTTAACTTAAAATGCCAAGTTCTTTGGTTTATCTCCATTTTCTTCTTTATGATCCTAATTAGATTCTTATTAGTGGACTTAGTTAATCCATTCCCTTGTGGATAATATTTGGAGGAAGTACTAAGGTAAATGTCATGCTTCAAAGCCCACTCACTTGTCCTCATTCCAAGGAAAGACAATGCATTGTCTAAAATTATTATTGAAGGAGCCCCAAACCTTTTCATTATGCCTTCATAGAAGTATAAAATTGAACTTTCATTTTCTTCCTTTAGAGATACAACCTCCACCCATCTTGTAAAGTAATCTATAGAAGTCAATACCCACTTGTGGCTATCACTAGAAGATGGGTTGATTAGGCCTATGAAATCTAAACCCCATTGCATAAAACGTTGGTCTATCTATATTGGATGAAGAGGAAAGGCTACAATATTTTTTTTACCATCAAATATATCACATTTTTGACACTTATTTACCCAAGAATGGGTGTCTTTGAACAATCTAGGCCAAAAATATCCATCTCTCATAATGTTAGCAGCTATGGTTCTTGGAACAAAGTGACCACCAACTAATCCATCATGAAACTCAAACAATATTTTCTCAACCTGATCTAATTCAACACATCTCAATATCACACAATAATTCTTTCCTAAATAACATTACATCAATAAGTACATAAGGAATAGATTGTAATCTGAAATACTTTATTTTAGCTCTATCTAAGCCATATGGAAACTCGTTGGTTTGAATAAAATGGATCATTTCTTGTGTCTAAATCCTCATTGATGAAGATGAAGATGTCATAGTATCATCATGGAGGTATAAAACAACTTATTTTTGTTCTTTAAAATCTAAATCAAGGTGCTCACATAACCCCTTTCCTTTCACTAGCTTGGTTTTCTTGATTTCTACATCATACTCCATCACTTTTGTTATCCAACTAGCCCTTTTTCATTCAAATATTTACTTAAAAGGAAGTATTTGACACTAGTATGAGGTAAAAATATGTTAATCTTTTTTTATATAACATATTCCTAAACTTATTTAAAATTCTAACAACTGAAATTGCTTACTTCTCTACATAGGTGTATCTTACCTCATAGCCTTCCAAACCTTGACTAAAGAAGGAAATAGGCTGCTCCAATTTTTATTTATTTGACTGAGTACACATGGAAAATATTACTTCTTCATTTCCAAAGGTATATAATTTTAATTCCTTTGATAAATTATAACTTGAAAGAATTTAATCTTGAGCAATAGCTTGCTTAATCTCTTCAAATCTTTATTTCCTTTTCCTTTTCCAAGTAAACACTTCAATTTTCCTTAGCATCAAGGTTAGAGGCTTGAATAAATTAATATAATTAGGAACAAACCTCCTTATAAAATTTATTTTCACAAAGAAACTTTTCAAACCTTTATTGTGTTTGGACAAATTCAATGCCAAGATTGCACTCACCCTTTTAGGATCTATAGATAAGCCTTTCTTTGAGACAATGTGTCCTAAAAGTTTTCCTACATGGATAAAAAACACCCACTTCTCTAGGTTGAGAGATATTTAAAAATAGCTATATGTTTCAAAAAAATTCCTAAGGTGATTCAAGTGATCCTTTGCATCTTCAGAGAAGACCATGATATCATCAAGTTACACCAACACTATATCATTTATTATACCTTGAAAATGCATATCCATTATATGTTGAAATGTTTCACCAAAATTAGATGAACCAAAAGGAAATTTTTTATAATAATATGTACCTAATTTAGTAGTAAAGTTTGTCTTCTATTGGTCACTTTCCTTTACCAAGATCTAATTATACCCTGAGTATCCATCAAGAAGTGAGAACCTTTCACTACCTTCCACAACTTGCAAAATATGCTCCATGAAAGGAAGAGTATAATTGTCCTTCAATAAAACTCTATTCAAGTCCCTAAAATAAACACATAACCTGATTTCCACATTCTTCTTCCTTACATGGACTAAGTTTGTCAACCAAGATGAATGCTAAATAGGAAAAATGATCTTAGACTCAATCAACTTTGTAAGTTCCTTTCTCATGAGAGGCTCAATCTTAGGATTAATTAGCTTTAGTATTTTCTTGAGAGGCTTATAATTATCATCTAGATATATGGTATGTTGAGATAAGTTTGTATCAAATCCATGTAAATCACTATATTCCCATACAAAGACATCAAAAAATTCCTTGCATAACTCAATGAAAGCATGCTTCTCTTCACTAGTACATACCTTCCCAAGAGAAGGAAACTTATCTTTGAAGATTTTTACTATCTCATAGTTTTATTTCTTATTAGACATTCTTACCTTTTCTTTCTTCAACTGATCATCATAATTTAATATACTCTCAAGTGTGACTAAGCCTTTAGGAAGATTGTTTGTTTTTAATTGTATAATCTTTCCTCTATATTGTTGTTATAGTGTGGTCTAATTCTTGGAAGAAAACTCAAACTTTTCTAGTAGAAAAATAGATATTTGTTGGTCACTATCAAACACTTACCAATTAGTGACATTATAAGGTATAGAGGTCCTTACAATCACCTTGAGATGTGGATATTTTTTATCTTCTATTTTCCCCTTGGGAACATCAAACTGAGCTCCAATTACTACCAATCTATCATCATGTTTGTTTTCCTCTCTTGGGATAGATTTGATGTTAAAGGCTTGGAAATATTCCACAATATCCCACACTCTATGATTATATGACTTAAGCAAAGTGTTCTTACTCATATTTTGTCCCCTTAATTGATTCACAACTAACTCACTATAACCATACACTTGCAATTATTTCACACTTCCTTTCCTAGTCCACTCAAGGCCATGAATGAGGGCCTCATATTCTACCACATTACAAGAACAAGTGAAGTGAAATTTGAAACTAAAATATTACCTTTATTTAGATAGAGAAACTAACATTGATCCACCACCTACTCCAACCTTGTTTCTAGATCCATCAGAGAATAGTTGCCATAAACCATCCATGTTTTCACTTGGCTTCATCAAGTTTGGCATGAAATATTCCTCCTCATGAATGAATACACTCCAAAAATATATTCCTCTATGAATTTTTAAGGATCATGCTCATAGTGTTTTTCTCTCTATTCATCTAAATACAAATAAAAAACTCCTTCAAGAGAATAAGTTAGGGATTGATCTATGTGAATCTCTTCCTCATTAAGAATTTTATAATTGGCATTTGAAAATTTAGGCATGTATGGATCTAAATTATTGTGATTAATATGCTTTGATTAAATATTCACCTTAGTACCATACCTTTTCCTAAAAACCATATAGGACCAATTAGCTACCAAGTATCCACCTATCTTGGCTATAAACTCTCATGATAGACAAAGAACAAAGTATGGGAGTAAATATTCCACAACCACATCATGATGGATGGAAAAATTATTAAAATCATGTAAAATCAAAATAAAATCCTTGAATAATACCAAGGTTTTTGCTGGCGATCCATCCAATTGTAGGACTCCTTTAGCCAGTTTATCTGCTATTAACTTGGGCATAAATAAAGTACTAGCCCCACTGTCTATAATTCAATTGTGAACTAAGCAATCACCAATTATCAAGGATAGATAAAAATGAGGATTCTTATCAATTATATTAACTTGTACATTAATGGGTTGAGTTCCATTCAATAAGATAACATTTTTAGTCCTAGATGATCCAACTTGCTTACATAGTCCTTACAATTCCTTTTGAAGCATATATTTTTGTCTTGGTATTGTGAATTAATCCCATAATGAAATATTCATGTTTAAATTATTAATCTAATCCAAAATATTGATATAAGTATTTATCACCTTAAGAGGATCTTTGAAATCACTAATACCTTTTGGTGTAGCTTATGAAGGTGGATGTGTAGGAGTTGTCCTTACATTCTAAAACTTATAATTTTATTACACCATAGGAGTTGAGTTAGACCCACCCACCATTAGAGATAATGTAGGATTAAAAATATGTCCTTGATAATCCTCTTATGTCTCTTTAACATCCCACTTCTTATAGCTAGTGTTAGAGGATACAATAGCATTCACATTACTTGAATTTCCCAAATGATTAATGCCACAAAACACCCCCTCCAAATGATTTATGAGAGTAGAATTAGATTGTGTTTTTCCATATTTAATTCCACTTTGTATTCTTTTTTTTACTCCATTTTGCATTATATTTTGCATTATCACCTCAAAAGTGGAAACTTGAGGTGTTTGACTACCTTGCATTATCATGTATTGATTATGCATTTCATCGGTATATGTAACTTAGTCTTGATTTTGGTCATAAGAAGGATATCATATTTGTTCTTAAACAAAGTTATTTTGAGTGGGAATAAGATCTATAAAATATGATGGGTAATTAGGATTGTAACTTTTGTTAGGTATAGCTTGAGTGATTCAACCTTGTCTTTGAGCATTACCTTGAAAAGAAGGCCTATTTGCTTTCCCAAACTGATTATAGGATTGGTAAGGCCAATAACTTTGGGTTTTTTTACTTTTAAGAGCCACCAATTTATTAGTAACACTTTGAAGTAAACTCTTGACTTCATTAATCTCATTGGTAGGGGCAAGGGAAGACTTTTCTTCACTATTAGGCAAAAAATCCAAGGTAGGTAATGCAACTTGACTAGGAAGCTACAAATCAGGGGATAACGGCACTGGTGGTCTAGGAATATATTCCCTACTTAAATAAGACAATTTTTGGCATTAATGGATATTTCATAGATAGAAAGTAATTTATTCCCACCCATGTATTGCATCATCATGGAAACATCACTATTTAATGCTTTTAGGTAGTAAAAGAAGGCATAATTTGTAGTAGGTCTCACAAGGGCTAGGATCCTATCCCATGTTTTTTGAAATCTAGTATTGAAATCCTGCATAAACGCTTATGGAACCCTCTTGATAGTGGTTAATTTCTTATATAGTGATAAATAATCACTCTTCTCTTCAAACTTATTAGATAATAAATCTCCTAATTCATCCCATGAAGTAATGGAATTATGAGGTAGAGTCCCATACCAATATAAAGATTTCCCTTTAAAAGATAATACCAATAGCCTAATAGCCACACTATCTTGGGTGATATTATGAATGTTGCAAATTTTTTGGAGTAATAGGACCTTCTCCACTAAAATATGGAACACTCTTAAGGGTTTCTCCAAGAATTTGGTCATATTGGGTAAGATTAAATGGAGATAATCTAGTGAATGCTACAAAAGGTTGGTTTATAGCCATCTTGGAATGTAGATTATGGGTATTATAAGTTGAAATAAGTAAGATCTTGGACTTCTTAAACACCAACTCTCTTGAATAAGGATGAATATTCACACATATAAACCTTTTGATAGAATATAAACGTAATTACACAAACTCAAATGGTATACCTTTAGCAATAGACCTAGTGGTCACCTTTGGCATGGAAATTAAGGACTGATTAGCAACCAAATATCTAAAACTTAGTGGAGTCACCAGTTACTGAATTTAGATGTTCTTGTAGATATAACTATGCCAAGACCAACAATAATCTTGGATAATATTCTAAGACTTATAGTCCCACCAGGCATGCAAAAAAAATTTATCACTTGGATTTGCACCCTTTTAGGATAATCCTAGATCTCCTCATCCAAATGGAATAATGGAAATATCTTACTTTTTGTGGGTAAATAATTTTATAAGATGAATTTCTAGAAGGGCTAGTTCCCTTGATGCACTCTTTAAAACACTCTCTTACTTATCAACTTTGCATGAAAAAGGTTAAGAAGAAAAACTAAGAAAACTACAATGTGATGCAAAAAATTTGAATTTCCCAATTTTGACTAAAATTATGCTACTTAGAATAAAACAAATCTTTCTTCACACAAAACTCACAACATAAGACATTGTTACATCAATGTTTCATATGTTATGTTCAAAAGGTATTTTGATACTTAAGAGGGTAATTAATGATTCCTTAGGAGAATATAGTCATGATGCACTTATAAAACACTTATAAACTTAAAATATAACACTAAAAAATACCTATAACAATTACTCTTCTACACACTTGGTGAACAATCAAGGATAACATGCTAGAAAAGATCATCTTCTACTAGACAAGACCAATAAGATTCTGAAAACACTCAATTTTACATAATTTAAGTTGTAAAATTAACTTATTTTATTTATTAAAGATACATTCAAGTACAAAATTGTCTAGGGTTTCACCATTAACCAATAGATGTTACTCTAAAGATACAAAAAGATCAATATTTATAGCATTTGGAAGAGGGGTGAGATAAGGGAAGTTCAAAGGTCACTTGGAAACCTATCAAGATGATAAAAGAGGTTAAATTGTCATGAAAAATAAATTTTAAATGAACCATGTAATGTTATAAATACCAAATGTCCTTATGTTCATGAAACTTATGAAAAATGGCATGAAACTCCTTATTCTAGATTAGAAAAATATCTTCATGATTTGGACCTATTTGAATGTCCCAAAACTAACTAGGGAAAATTTTATGATTGGTATGATATGGATGGATTTTATACATGCCTCTCCATGCATTGGTTGTATTCCTATTCATCTAAAATATCTTAGAAGGAAGCCATCACTACCTACAGTCTAAAAACCTTTTCTTGGAGTCACCCATCACACTTGGATTCAAAAATGGCTTTATTTTTCCATTAAAATTAATGGGAGGGAGTGAATTAAACTTTTAAATACATTACATGTCCTTATACTACTCAGGTATACCATAAAAAGACTCACACTTGAAGTTTTCACCCTTCTCACCATTGTGTTCACTATGCTAGTTTTGACTGGCTAAGAAGAGAGCTATTGTTTTAACACTTATAATTTTTTTAAAAGTATAATATGACAATATGGAGTTATATTAAGTCCATATCTTCCTTCCAAACTTGATTTAATCTTCATACCTATTCTAGAAACTGAAAAACACACAAAATGGTTAAAAGTACCCTATTTTTCACCCTATCCATATAATTTCCTACAGATAAAAATAATGAGAGCGACCCTAAGTGATTATTTTACAATTTAAAATCACTTTAATGGTCAAAAAAATTCATCCAAATATCTCTCCAAGTTTTTTTTCTCCATCAAGTCTTGACTGAGGGTTTAGTAGGGTCTTAGGTAGTTTTTAGTCTTAAACTTTGTTCATAAATATCTAATATTGGAATTACAAAAAAATTCAAAAAAAAAAAAAAAAAAATTAAGTTACCCTAATAACCCCTCTAAACTCCCTTGGTATCCATTCATAGTTTTAGAGGAGATATGAGCACTTGAAAACACCCTATCGAGTTTGTTTCCACCTTTCTTACATGTTTAAACCCTCTCTGAGCTAGAAGTATCTTTATTGTAGATTCCTCTACATAATATAAGTTAAAAAATTTATAATTACATCTCCTTAACATGTATCAATCATCTAGATATCTCATCAAGATCTAGAAATTAGGGTGGACTTCCAATTGGCTTTAGGTCTCGTCAAGGCCTAATAGGCTTAACATGCACCCTACTAGTTTGAGATACTTAAAATGATATCTCATGGTTGGTATGGTATATAGTTAATATAAATGATTCATTACAACTTTAAAAACCATCACATAACCTCCAAATCACTCCTCTTCATCATTTTCTCTCATTCACCTACTAGGCCTAGTGAAAGCTTATCTAGTTGGACTGTGTGCAAGGGTATTTTAGTCATTTTTAGAGGTTTTAGACTAAAATAGTGATTATTATAATCTATTTAAATTTAATAAACCTAAAAATATTTTTATTTAGGTTTATATAACTTCTCATCAAGTCTTTTTCCCATTTTGACCTCATTAGCTTGTTTTGCTAAACTCTAATTTTCCTTGACTAGCTGACCTCTAAGACAAAATAGTGAGGTATATCCCTCTTCCATAGGGAAATTTTAAGATTTTTATATTTTTATAAGGTCATAATTATTATATATACCAAATTTATTATTTTAATTCACTCATTTAGGCATCTAACCATCTCAAAATGCCCTAAAATGGCCTCCAAAAAGACTATTTTCCTGCATTTTTTCCTTCTTCCCAAGAATGGCTCCTCAAGGATAACTCCAAGAATATTAGGATTTAAAAAAAATTAATAATATAAAATTAATGATAATTAATCTTTAAATTCACCTAAAAAAACTATTCTCCCTTATATTCTTGATTTCTACCCATTGAGCAACATGGGTTTCCTAGCTCACCTATACAGACTGCAACTTTTGGGCAATAAGAAGAGTGGGTCATCATATTTGAAGGGGTCCTAGATCTTGTGTAAATTTTTTTTGGATAAATTATAAACCATTATTATTTATTATCAAACCCTCACTCTTTTTCTAAGCAAGTTCATCTCTCTAATCTCAATTCATACCTAAGACTATAAAATGACTATTATAGGTGAATTCATGGCTGTAAGAGGTTTGGGTAAGTTTATTTAATCCTTAAAAGAGTTAATTAAATTGATAATTATCATAATTTATGTATTAAAAATCTATTTCATCATGTTAACCATGATTTTTCCCTTCATATGCACTTGAAATCATCAAACTAAGTTTTCTCTGCCTATTGATTGAGATACTCTACCTTTTGACTATCGTAGGTACACATGAGATTTAATTGATCTCATTCATGGTGTTTAGAGGCCTTAATTGAATCCATATAGGTAAAAAAGTGTATTTTTTTATTATCCATAAAATTTTAATGTCTTAAAACACCACTTTGGGCATCAATTTTGGGTCACTAGTTTGATTGAGATACTTTACCTATTTGACCCATGTAGGTGTGTATTAGCTCTTTAGACTTGGGTTATGATGTTGGGAGACATTTATTGAAGCTTGGTAATCAATTAAAACCTCCTCATTCTTTTTTTTACCTTTAATTTTATAAAACACCACTAAGTCACTAAGATTACAACTCTATCTCCATACTCATCTATAGGTTCTCTTTTTTCCATAAGACACATGTAGGTTTCCATGAGGATTAAAATACTACATTCAAATATCATGATGATGATATCCATTCCAATTTTCAAATTATTCAATAAATAGGTTCATTATAACTATGAGATACTATTTAGTTTTCTCTTAAAATGTCAATTTCACTCACACCTCAAAACCTATAGTTAAGGAAGTAGGGTTTCAGTGTTTTTTAGGGAAACTTTGAGGCCCCAAACAACCTCTTTCCACTTATCTTATGAATCCCATATTTGGAAGAGTCATTTTATATGATAAAGGACACAATATTTTATAATATTTATATAAAAAACCCCTATACCTCTATTTTCACTTTTTGGGGAAACTTTCCCAGAATTTGGTCTCTTGTCTCTTAAACATGATTACACCTCCTTTTGTCTACATGATGTTTCAAATAGGTCTGCCTTGGGCTGTTATAAATGTTATTATTTTAAGAGGCACCCTATCATGTTATAAATATCCCATTTCAATGTCTCTAAATTTTTTAGGTACCACATGTAGGTGGTCATTAGTATACATAGGCAGTAAGGGAGAATGTGAAAAATGTACATGTTTTTAACCTTTCATGAATTGTGAGCCATTCTCAAAAATCCAAATTCATTATTAATGTTTAAAAAGGATTGAAACCTCTTCAATAATATATTAAACCTAGTATAATGTTAACAAAGGTTTATGTAGGTAATTGGCTATATTTGATGAATGGCCTCAAAAAAACTCAAACTTAAAGTCAAAAATTTCAAATACATTATTTTTATTAAATAATCTTTGAAAATATCTATACAACACCATTCCAATGTGAAAGTTTCTTTCACACATCTGGAATAAAGTAGGTAGGGGTCTCTAGAATGACTGGTTGGTGTGATGAGTGAACTAGTAACCATACTTTTCTCTTCCTTAACAATAAAATAAAATATATTTAGTTATTAATGGTCTGCACAAAATAAAATACCCTGAGTATAACTCCATGAACAAATTGAACAAGCTTATACAGGTGATTACAAGTGGGGAGGAGTGAAGAGTTGATAATGGAGAATGACAAGATGGGAATTTTCCCAAAGCATGATATGGTGGAACTAAAAATGGGAAGATGTGATAATATGGCCCAAATACCTATTAAACACCATCTTAAACTCACATGAAACCTCTATAGAAGACCAACATTTTGGAACAAGCTAGAATTGGCTAAAAATTCATAGTGTGACACATTCCTACAACATGAGATAGATTTCCCATAAAAACACATGAAACATGAAAATAAGTATGGATATTGTCTGAGAAGGTATCCAAAATCCTCGAGATTCAACATCACAAACTAGTTCATACAAATTTGACCAAAATGGAGCAAAACCTATAGGGTACATAAAAAAGCTAGTATAAAAGTACTATCAACTTCATGAGGATGGTTCATAAAGCATATTTTATCAATAATTTAAATGTTTATATGTAAATGAATGAATCTCAATGTGTTATCACCTCCCAAAATCATTTTTCCTAAAACCTCTTGATCTGTTTGTACTAAGCATAAAACTGAAGGTCACTTTTGTATGTCTAGGATAGAAAAGAAGAAGAAGAATGGTGTTGGATTTAAAATGGAACTTAAAGAGTAAATAAAATTTTGAAATGAGTTTTATGAATATGATTATATGTTCCATCACCTTCTCCCATGTGTCACCTTCCCCCATGGGTCTTACAAGTGTCAAATGCTCCCTTTTTCAATTGGTTTCTTGAGTTTCAATTAAAAAACCTACAATATTCTGATGTAACTAACATAAATAATAGGAAATATGAATTATTTTATGTTTTAATGGGAAAAAGAACACTTGGGAACCTTTTAAATTATGCCACTTGCATTTATGACCCTTAAAATCCCACTAAAAGACTCAAAATGATAAATAAACCTATTAGACCATGACTAAGGCGAAAAATTCATTAGATAACATAAAATGAACTATAATATAGCCTATGAAAAATATTTAGACCCCTAAACATCTAAAAAATCATGTTTTTTACCTATAGGGGTCTAAATTTGACCCAAAAGTCAAATTTGGTCAACATTCATAGTTAGCAATTCAATTCCCATCTTAATTACATCTAAGTATAATAATTTCATCTCTATCTATGGAGTTATAAATTTAGATGGAATAACCTCTTTATCCCATTTTACTTATTCAATTTCATTAGTTTTCTGGGAGAGCATCCATTAGATTCCATTGGTTTATTGGGATAACATCGACTATAAACTATAACATATATGTATAGGGTATAGGCCTTGTGACCATGTATAAATAGGGGACCTAAACCCCATATATATAGATGGGGTTGAGTATTTTTTTACCAAAACCTACTTATGGGACAAAATACCTACTATATATAGTTGGGGGAGAGGTGATATCTATATCCATGCACTTTCATCACTCGAGTGACATGCAAACTCTATAAGACTCTAACACCTTTCATTAGGAAAGTCCCCCTAAAATTAATATTGAGTGTCAACAAGACTATAGCACCATTTTTTGACCTAAAAATACTTGAACTATATACATATATACCTTCCTTTGGAAAAATCTAGGTCAATGCAAATATAGATAGTCAACCTAATATCACCTATAAGGCAACCAAAATCATGCAGTTGTAAAGAAGACTATCCACTCACTCTTATCTCTACAATATTCAGTTCTATTTTCTATATGTTTCTTTAGATTTTTATGAGACCTATTTTTATAAGTTTATTGACACTCTTAAAAGGCTCATTTATATATGTCCCCCATAAAAATAACCTATCACTGTAGGTGTCTTAACCTAATTAAAACTCAATTTACAAACTTTTCAACAAACACCTATACAGGTTACTTGTCTTATCACAATGACTATTTCTAAGGGATTTTTAATCACACCAATAATAATAGGACTATCCTTAACTATATAAAGTCATTTCCTTAAGATAATTAGGCCTAATGTTAAAGTAATCAAGTCAAAATTTGAAATACACCTTAGCAAAGCTATACAAGCATCCAAACCAGTGTATATAGGTACATATCAAGGATGTTTCAACACCTAACTTGTATTCAATGACTCAATTTCAAAAAATTCACTTGAAAATCCTCCCCTGTTGTCTTGTCATTCTCATTCATGAAACTAACATTTGTTGCCTTTAGTGTGGTGTTATAATTCACATGTTGCACATATTCACTTATCACATTCATGATTCCCATGACCTCATTACATTTTTTCATATCTTATGCAAGACTAAGTTTGTTATCAACTTGTTTAATCAATTAATTTCCCAATTTACTAATTATTAGGTTGTTTGTTCAACTAATGACTAGGTTGGACACTATTCCATCATTATGAGTCATTATAGACTCGAGCATTATTGATATAATGTCATTTTCACAAGCACTCACTGAGGTATGTATATTCACTTGTAATTTTTAATTGTAATTTAGTACTTTTGTTTTAATAATTTTACTATATACTTTGGCAAATATAAATTATATGCATGAATGTATTGTGTATGTAGGGCTATCATATGACATTTGATAGTCTGATTTAGATTAGTATTACATCTATTCATGTTTCTTCACCATTTGACATGCCTGTTCATGTAGCTGAACTTGGCACTGACCTAGTTGAGCATCAATGTCAAATTGAGGAGGACCATGATATAACGGTAAGTGCATGTTTAAATGATTTTTTTTATTATAGTTTAAAATATGAGTTTTTTAACTTGCTTTCATGTATACTTGTTAATTTTTATAATAATTTTTGTATTTGAATAGGTTTGGCTACAAGCGAGCTATGAGTATAGTACCCATAGTCAAACCTTGGAGCAATACAAGGCATTTGGGATATCTCCATCTATAAGCAAGGCATCCTAAGGAGAGTCTTATTTGAAGAAGGCAAAGAGAGGGAGACTATTTGATGATTAGGATGTTGTAGATTATGTACTTTTTTATATGCCTATATGGTAATGTATGCATTTGTGTCATTGTATATCCACATATTATGTATTCACCCAACATTAGATAATATGTTGTTAGACTTGATGTAATTTTTTGTATGCCTCTATGGAAATGCATATATTATTGACATTATATGCCTATATATGGTATTCATACATAATATTCTTATTTTTTACATGAATATTTAAGAAAACCAATGAAGTAAATATTATTTGAATCACTTGTGTTCAAAGTATTATAAATGATTGGTTTTGAAGTATTCTTAAGGATTACAAATGTTATGAGATTGAGAATAACTTGTTAGGATAATGTTACAAATCAGACCCTTATAAGAAATAAAGAATATCAGTGATTGCATTTAAATTATGTTTTTATGTTAATTTAAAGGTATGGAGGATAAGTCTAAAAAAACATCATTAGCTGGTTTTAAACCTAGCTAATCACATTCACTTTCTATGGTTTGATTTGAATCT
The DNA here is from genome assembly GCA_037957365.1 of Torreya grandis. Lineage (NCBI taxonomy): Eukaryota > Viridiplantae > Streptophyta > Pinopsida > Cupressales > Taxaceae > Torreya > Torreya grandis. The sequence continues at coordinate 2,173,639 of JARHVA010000722.1, read as the reverse complement.
CCTTTCCCAAGCTAGCTCCTCTTGTGACTCTTTGGGATTAATTTAGCTTCTTACACCTAGTACTTATTCCTTATCCTCTTAGTATCACCTCCTTTATGGAATTGACATCTATTCATACGTCCTTTACCTCATTCCATTCATGTCTCATTCACAAACTTCCTCTCAATATTTTTCTAGTTTCTTCCTAAGCACCTTCTTTGGGTCTCAAAGACCAAATCTTGCTCTATGTTTCAAGACCTCAACCCATTATCACATATGGTCTTATATGATCATAACATACCTAGTATAACCCCCTTCAAGTACTCAAACAATAACATACTCTCATTCCACACCTTATGGACACAATGCTCTCTCAGGGCTTATAGCCTTTTTTACCATATTTTTCCTTATATATAAAAGTTATGATTAATCAAGAGATTACAAGGGAATTTATAGGTACACTCTATCCATTTCCATGTCTATGTCAAATTTCATAGCCAAACTTCACCTCTAACTATCACTTCCTTCATCAGGATACACTCATTTAGGCCTAATTAACCCTATTACAAAACCTTAGTCCTATAATCTATATATATCCATAAAATATCAGTTTAAAACCTTTTTATTCACCTTGTACATGTATAATGGAGCAAGATTACAAAGTTTCATTAAATTCATGTGGTTAAATCTCTACAAAATTCCTAAAGATTGCTAATCTAGGGTTTCCCATGCCTTGTAAATAATCTCTAAAGGAAAAATTTTACCTTCCAACTGATATTATTTTTTTGAAAACATCCCCATGACATCTAAAACATCTCATAACACCTTATGAATGATAAAAAAAACAAACTTTGCCTTTATTCCTTTGAGATTGCCTATGGGAATTACATGAAGTTTGGAGTTTGAGCACCATTTAAAGGTGTTTAATAGGTTTAAAACCATATTAAAATACTTATAAAATACTTATCTAATCTTGGAACCCTCAAAGACACCTTAAAACTCTAAAAAGTATGCCTACATGAATAGTGACCATTATGAGACATAGATGGGACTATGATAAAAAAGAATATAACTTATACTAGCCATATGACATTAAAAATATGATATATGGGTATATTAGGTCATTAATACCAATCTTACTAATTTTAAAGTCATTTGGATATGTATTTTGTCCTATAGACCCTTTTTATCAAAATTTACCTTGAGATGCATGCATGCTTCTTTCATGCCAAAACTTGTCTTTTTTAAAAACAAATCATGAAAACCCTAAATTTTATCACTTATATAGTAAAATATAGGATTAAAAAATCATATTATATGGTTTTAAGACCTCTCTAAGGCTTAAACTGCTTCCTAACATCCATAATTGACAAAACATCCAAAAATCTCCAATGGATGCCTTCTTGACTACAAGAGGGTTCTGTCAAAATAGAGGGAAATTTCACTATTTATAGGATATTTATGATGGTAATATATTTATTTTTATGTCATTTAGACAATTTTTACCAAATTTATTGCTTTGACTCAACCTATAGACTCCCCAAATCGATCAATTTGTCCAAGGCAAGCTCTAATGTTGATTGTGATTTGACATAGGGTTGATTGTACTAAAATAGTGAATATTTTCCATTATAAAAAATACACAAAAATATATTTAATGGTTATATTAGTTCATAATTATCCTCTCCACCAAATTTTGTGATTAGAACAAACATATTTTGGCTTGTAGGCCCATTTTGGCAAAAACTAGTGACACATGTATGCTTGGTCAAATTTCACAAATGAGTCATCATAATATTTTGCCTTGGTTTATTATGTATATAATTTATTATAAGTTTAAAACTCATCATTCCAACTAGTTTCATTATAATTTATGACTTTATCTTTAATATTCCCTTACTAATTCAAAATTGCTTTATGATTCTTGGGCTTACTAGTCACTTGACACATGTACCTATTTGTTAAATATATAAAGACACTTTTATTGATTGTGTTATATTCCATTATATTTTTAAATCATTCTCTACCTCCTTAAATTATTTTATTTACAAATTTGTTTGTAGTTTCTTCACTAGTTTTGACTAGCCATAACCCCTTGGGTTCCATAGACCAAATCTCACTTTAGGTTTCAAGAGTAAAATCACAATGCTTGAATGGTCTTAAATGATCAAAACATGCATACACAACCCTCTTTAAATTTTACAAACCTACTTCACCTTTAAATACTTCTCCTTGGGTGTTCATTATCCTTCACACTATGTATCCCGTCAGGTCTCTAAGACCATTCCTCAGCTTAAGCTATTATGAATAAAATTCATTACATTTTTGGTCTTAAATGATCACGATGCATTTGTCTAAACCCTTATCAAGTGACCAAACACTCTATTCCATTCCCACTACACCTCAAAGTCACAATACTCTATCTAGGCTTGTAGCCTTATTTTCACTATTTCCCCCTTTGTTTGATTAACCTATGTCCTTCCTTAAATATTTATGAAAAATTTAGGGCACCCTATATCACCCTTCAACTAATCACAAAGTTAAAACACTTTACTCTTCTCCTGGTTAACACTTGATTTGATAGAAACCCCCAAATTAGGCCTAATTAGGTCTATTTTAAACCTATAGTCTTCAAAACCATATGTATCCGCACATTTTCATTACCAAACCACTTCCATTAGTTATAAAACATATAATTATGAAATATTATAAAATTTGGATCCATTCTGATGGTTACATCTCTCAAATTCTCCTAAACCCTAGTTCTAGGGTTTTTAGGCCCTGTATAGACCCTTTGAGCACATTAAATTATATATGTTTAATGATAAAAAATTTAAAAGGATGAAATCCTCACCAAATTTTATGTCATAATATCTTATAGATCATACAATAGGCTATAACCCTTCTTGATCTATTATAGGCTTAAAACAACAATTTCTCAATTGATTATGGGCCAGAATTGATTGTGTATAGTAGGGGTGATACTAAATTATTATGTATCTGATTTACATCATTATTTAAGATAACACAAGGCCTCATTTATGTCATATCACTCTCAATACAGCTTTAAATACCCTCAAATTCCCTTTATCAAGTCTTAATTCATTTTATTCATGGAATGACATGTTTACTATCACAATGTTGCTTGTACAATATCTGAAAGTTGAAATTATTACCTTAGGGTTTCAAACATTGGTTTATTAATATAAGAGTATATAATTTCATATAAAAAAAACTCCACACTATTTCCTTTATTAGGCTCTTCTTGTGAAATTCTTGATCATTGTCCAAGCATAGGTTCATAGACCTATCTATCACAACCTGCCTATGTGTAAGAATACATAATTTTCCATCATCTAGCATCATTTACACTTAACTGAGAGATATTAAAAAATATAAAAGGGATAATATACTCTAATGTATCTTTCTTATATATCTTCATACCATCATAGACTTACTACCATGCATTATTCTACATCTCTCCTAAAATGCAACTTTTTGGTAGTGAAGAGATAACTTGTTGACCTCCAACTAGAAACTTTGCCTCTGGGACCAGAAGGTGTAAATCCATTTATTTTAACACGTTTAAATAATAAAATTACACATTTTCCAATTATTTTGACACCTAATTCCACTTTAAAGTGTATTTTCACTATTGTTCTAGAGCATGTAAACACTGATAATAAATGTTGTCAAAGTTGAAGCTATGGTCTGAGAACTAAATTTTTGGTGCTTGTTGGATTAAAATTGGCACTACCAACACATATATATGGGTGGATAACATCCAATACCAGGTTCTTGGACTCCCATCTATCACGGTCAATAAAACCACCACCCATTCTAGGCTCAAGAATGCCCTTCCCAATACAAGAAAGATGTTGATTTATAGCCTAACTTTAGGTATGCATAAAATCAAAAATATAAGTTATATGGAGTAATCTTAATATCCTTCATGTGCATGGTAAATACCTCTAATTTCACCTCAAATATAGTATTAATCACCTCTAAGATCAATCCATTGAAATATTTGTAATAAAGGGTCCTAAAATGTAACTTTTTAACAGTGAAGAGACAACTTGTTGACCTCCAACTAGAAACTTTGCCTCTGGGACCGACAGGTGCAAATCCACTTCTTCAAACACATCTATATAGTAAAATTACACATTCTCCAATATCCATGACACCCACTTCCATCCATAGGTGCATTTTCACTATTGTTTTGGAGCACAAAAACATTAAGAATAAATGTTTTCAAAGTTGAAGTTACGGTCTAAAAACTCAATTTTTGGTGCTTGTTGGTTGAAAATTGGCACTACCAAGACATCTAGAAGGGTGGATAATGCCCAAGATAAAATTTTATTCAATTTTAATTTCATCATTATTTGAGTCCATTAAATTTTCTTCATTTTTTGTGGGTAAAGTATCATGCATAGGCTCTTCATTAATAAAATAAAAAACTTTAAACTTTGAATGTAAATTTCCAACATTATCTAATTTTCTATTATCAATTTCATCATAATTCAGTTTATTATAGTGAATTTAATCATAATTTAATTAATCATTGTAAATTTCATCATTATTCAATTTATTATTGTCAATTGCCTCATTATCTAAGGCATTTGGCTCATCAGGGTTAGTGTTTATACGTTGTCTAGAATGAAATGCTTGCATTCATGCCTTGTTTTTTTCTCTCAACTCTTCTAGTTACTCTAATGTTTTGTTATTCAACTTATTCCTCTTCTCTAAATGTGAATTGGATCCCATTTTGACAAAATCAACCAATAAATTACTTCAAATGTGGGGTCTAAAAAAACTACAACCAAAAAAGTATGTAGAGTACATAGGGAATGTCTGCGGGGATAGTAATATTGATTAGGGATAAAAATAGACATTGAAAAGTGAGTTTTTGATTTTAATTTAAATAATGCATACATGTTATAGGAATTCATACACATTATAAGAACATGTTTGCATTCCTATAATGTGTACGCGTTCCTTGAAGTATAGGCATATACTATAAAAACAAGAAAAAAGGCTCATATTCAATGCATTTTTTCCACTATAATATGATGAAATAAAACTCAATAAGACTATAATATGATGCATAAATCCCTAATATGATGCAATAATACTATCAAATGTTGTAATAAGACTATCATATGATGTAATAAGACTACATGCGATGCAATAAGGCTATCATACGATGAAATAAATCTCTAATATGATGTAATAAGGCTATCATATGATGCAATAAGGCTCAATATGATGCATAAATCTCTAATACATGATTCAATAAGACTATGAAGCAATAGGAGTAATAAATGATGCAATAAGGCTCAATATGTAAGATGAAATAAGCTAATTTTTCCCAAAATCCCATCATCGGTCCTTATAAAACTAGGTGAACAATAGGTTCACAAATTGGCACTAATCACATTCATGAATTTATGCATTTTTGATGAAATCAAAGAATTGAGGGGTTGTGTTTGTTATAAAATTAGGATTTAAGGTTATGAGTTTAGAGTAATAGGTTTGAACATGTGTATATGTTATGAAATTAGGGTTTAAGGTAATTGTACATGTTTAAGTGAAAAAATTAGGGTTTATGATCAACATGTCAAAAAACATGACCAAAATTTTCCCTTTCAATCACATCGTTGACTCCATTTTAGGTTCAATGGGTTAAAATTGGTCACATTTGCATTCGTATTTGCATTTTTGATTAAATTAGGGTCAGTTAAATCATACATGTTGCATCTATATTATACAATCAATTAGGCCATAAATTTGGTTTAGGGGTTCAATTTTAACCAAATCACATCCCTAATTGAACCAATCAACTAATTAGTTCAATTCATGACAGATAGAATCGTACTTAATTTTATCCCAAATCATATATCATGATCTTATAGTTATGTCAAGAAGGGGTTTAAATTAGCCTCCCATGCCTCCTCGATTGAATTTCCCCTATAATTGAACTTTATTATGCCATGTGTGTACCTTATACATCTAAAAGTGTTAAATATAATAGAGATGCATCAAGTCCTGGAAGTTTCAGAGTTGATAATACCCCAAGAGGCCAAATCCAATTACATATCACCACATGTACCTTGTATATATTTAGAAATGTTATCATTGTTAGAGGTGTCAATTTCTAGAAGTGTTAAAGAGCTCTATCAGATCCTTATGAGGCTTTCTCCAATTAGATACATCATCACATGTGTATCTTACACACACACACACACACACACACACACACACACACACACACACACACACACACACACACACACACACACACACACACACACATGTGCACACACACACACACACACACACACACACACACATGCACACACACACACACACACACACACACACACACACACACATGTGTGTGTGTGTGTGTGTGTGTGTGTGTGTGTGTGTGTGTGTGTGTGTGTGTGTGTGTGTGTGTGTGTGTGTGTGTGTGTGTGTGTGTGTGTGTGTGTGTGTGTGTTAGAGATCTAATTGTCACTTGTCCTAGAAGCATCAGATTTTTTAGAGCCTTAAGACACCCAATCCAATCAAATATTTCCACATTTTTAGGTCTAACACAAATGGAGAAGTGTTAGATTTGTTATATATGCACATCTTTGATAATTAGACATTTTCCATCACTGATCCAACCAATCAAACTAAGGCCTACTCAAGAATTTGTCATACATATATATAATCCACTAATGTTTAAATATTGACATCAATCCAATCAACTCATGTCTAGTAAATAATTCACATGATGTGAGCCTTTGACTTGCCATTACTATACAAATTTTTTCATGTAGATCCCTTTAAGGTCCCATCCAAATTGATTAAGCACCAAATGTTATCAGTTTTATACATGTATGTATTTAAACTATTTATATCCCTCTACCTTAAATTACCTTTAGATCCCAAAGTACATTCATATTAAGTCCTACATGTAGGAGAGAACACAATTTAGCAATGAATGAGCCTCAACCTTAAATCCCAAGATCGAGCAAGAATTATGAGACACGTACTATATTTTTATAGTCCACATCATAATTTTTAAGCTCATTACAATTAAAAATGAACAAGATTATTGAAGATATATGTAAAAAATATATAATCTTGAAACCTTCGGTGAGGGGGTGTACACTGGTATTCAGTTCTAATCAACCATCTATATGAGGTGAGTAGTACATCATCCACATGAACAATTATTAGGTCTCTTTGCTGAACATCATCCTTAAGGGGAAGTAGGTCTCAAATTTAGGGGACATTATCGTAGGTTTAATGCATATTGAATAATATCAATAGAGTTTAAGTCAGGGTAACTATACATATGTCGTACTTGGTCAATGCTAGGTCTACACCATCCCTTAATAGTTTTGAACAAAGTCCCTAGTGCATTTAGATATTTTCTAAGCTATACATTCATCACTACAGGCATGACATCTTAAAATAACATCATCACTAATGGATACATGCGACTATTTTAAGTTTATTAAGCTCAAAACCACATCTTATACAAAAAAAAAATGCGTACCTAGCTTGAATTACATATTTAAATTTTTTATTATACGTTTAACAAATGCATTTTATGACCTATTGTGATAAAATGAGTTATATTGTAAAATTTAAAATGTGTTAGACTTTGAAACCTTAGTTATAAGTAGCTAAGACATCATATTAAAATGGGTAAATTTTTTGAGGTCTAATGCAATGTTATGGCATCTTAATTCACTATCCAAAGCTAATGGGACCTTTCCCCTATAAGAAACACAAAATTTGACATTTCACCTATAAGGATGCATGACTAATGGGACCTTTCCCCTATAACAAACACAAAATTTATTTGTTTTGTTTTATGTCAAAGCAATGTGTACATGTTATATAATACATACACATTTTATATTGCATTATATAACACATATGTGTTATACAATGTGTATGCATTATATAATGCATACGTGTTATTTCATTTGAATTTAAAACCAAGCCTTTAGGTTTGAAAATGGCTTGAATTTTTGAGATAAAGGCTTGGGACTATGCATCTACATTAGAGATCAAGAGTTTTAGGAAAAACTAATAAATTTCAAGTTCAATCACCAAATATGCTATAGATTTTAATATCAAAATTTGAAAAATTATTAACGTTATGAAAAACACATTGCCCTCTTTTTAAATGTATGAATTTTATAATTTTTGGGCTACTTTAAGGGTTCAAACTATATTTATTTCTAACGACACCTTTTTTAGGCCACCAGATGTTGAACCCATACATGCATATTCATGTTTATCTAATTTTTTTCATTAATCCAAGTGAAAAATAAATTATATTTGTAAAAAACTAGGAATAATTCTAACATACATTAAAAAAATCAAATTTAATTTTTTTTTGTGGTAGTTAGGGTGGGATGCATGGTCGGTTATCACTTTTTTTTATCAATTTTTAGGATCTACTTAATTGCAAAATTAATAAAAAAATAATCATAAAAAAATATAAAAAAAATTAGTAACACACTAGAAGATCTTATCTAAATATTCACCAAAGAGTTTCTAACAATATTTAATGACGCTAAAAAAATGGTGGGCCACACAGCCATCTATCTACTATGCTTTCTTAAAATAAACAGGAGGTCCTTTTCAAATTTTAGATGTTTGACCTATTTATAATTCACCATTTTTTTTAAAAAAAATATTTTTTTGGAAACTAGACTCAAAATTCTACAATTCATGTTTTTATACCATCTTCAAATTTTGAGTGTAGCCATCTCTAACTATCTGTAGAAGTTTACATTTCTAAAATTTCAGAAAAATCATGTCCATGGGTAGGCCCTTTTTTATCCCCCAAATGTGTGCACTTACCCAAAAATATAAATCATTTGTAAAATTTGGACTGATCAGCATTGGGACCTACATAATGACACTCTTGATATCTTGAAATGCTAATTTATCCCAAGAATTTTATTCCCATTTATAACTTGTTTGAGCACAACATTAAGGGGTATGAAAATCTTAGAAAAACTAGAAATAAAATTACATAATTTAATTTTCCAAATAAGGATTTTAGTTCTTTTTTACTATTGGGAAAAGGAATCTTGGATATAAATTTTACACTACATATCAATAGAGATAATTTAATTTGTGATGATGTGACCCAAGATAATAACTTCAAAAACTCTAAAGACACTCTTTTTTGGCTCAAAGAGATGTCATACCTTCAACACCATTTGAGTACTTTCTCTAGGTGATGTATATGGTCTAACCTATGTTAAGAAAAAATAGTTAAGTCATTTTTTTAAATTATTATGAATTTCTTGGTCATTACTAGAAAGGTAAAATATATATCCTATTGAAAGGTATCCTTTTCATTTATTAGAATTAAAGGCATCCTTTTATATTCAAGTGTTACCCATTTGGTTATGAAGGTTGTTTTAACTCTATCCTTTCTATCAAATGGAACCTAATTATAGCCTAAGAATGCATCTAAGAAAGACATCATCCGAAAACCACTAAGTATTTTCACCACCCCATCAAAGTCTTATAATGGATAGCTATCTTTTTCTAAAACCCAATTTAATTTTTTGAAATCCACACAAAGTATGATTTCTCCACTTTTATTATGGATGAGTATTAGGTTGGTTACCCAGGTAGAGTGGTGAACTAGAAAAGTAATCTTGGCTGAGAGAAATTTATAAACTTATTTATGGATAAAAGGTTATACAATATGATTAACTATTTTTTTATCTCTAACTAAATATTTTTTATCCTCTTTGAGTGGAATGGTGTGCTTCATGATAATTTGGTAAAAAACCTTGAAGCTCTCATATGTATAAGCAAACACATCTCTATATTGTATGATCAATTATCTCAATTTTTATTATTATTATTTCTCAATGTAGTTGAGAATAATATTGACATTATAAGATTCCTCAAGTGATCCTAGATTCAAGAGGAGGGAACAGTGGTATATGGATTTTAGTTTCCTAGATCTTTTAGTTTATTTTTCAATATCGAATACACTCTCTAGTAAGACCATTCCTTTTGGGATCCTATTTCCCTTAGATTTACAATTCCATAATTATCAAGGTTTTCTCCCATAGGATCATCCTTATCCTTTTTGTCAATAACATGTGCATCAAAAACACTAGATATGTTCATAAATTCAATGATTTTTTGATCATACATGAAAACTTAGAAATTATCATCATTTTTTGGGATTGAGGAATAAGAAATTAGTTTGAGAGAGAACTATTGTAGTTTTGAGTAATTTAAGGGGAATAAATTTATATATGACACATGAGGTAATCTGATACTTAATTATTCTCTATAGGTTTTGGGAAAATATTAAATGCATTAAATGATTATATCAATTTATGAGATTGGTATTTGTAGACACTATTTTATGGATTATATAACACCTCCATCTTGTACACTTGGAAAACTAAAACCTTGGTTGTTACTATTAGTTTTGGAACTTTCTCTCTTTCTAAAGTCTCACATCTACTCTACCTTGTGCCCCTTATCATATATATTGGTCTAACCAATCTTATGATGATGACCCATACCTTATATCTTTCTTAGAATGATTAAAACCTACTTATCTTCCACCTTTGCAAGTTTTAAGTTTGTACCTAAGTTCTTGTTCCCTTAAAACTAGCATATAGGATAAACACTTGCATTGATGCAAGTGTCTTTATCTGAAAAATGTGTCCAATTACCTAAAATCATCCAATTTTTAAATGAAATGTATCTTAATGGTCAACCTAAGTTATTTAATGTGAGTTACTTTTCTACATAGATTGATATAAATACAAGATCAACTGTCATTCATTCCTCATATAGAAACTTCTTACCTACTCACTACAAAACTTACAAAATGCATTCAATCAAACACAAGTGAGAAAATCCTCATTATTTTCTTCTATTTCCATATCAATCATGTGGATAACACATACATAGGTCTCAAATATTGAAGGATCAGCCCAAGAGCTATATTTTCCAAGTTATAAGCTACGTCATTGTTGTACTTGATTTACACATACTAAATGATTCACACACAATCCAACACATAGGGGAGAACTACATTAGTCTGAGTCTCTCTTCAGAGTATAGGCTATGTAGTCAATTCACATTTATAAATGGGTCTTTGGGGTCATCTCAATACCATGTGTCTATTAACCCACTTCCCCCCAAGGTCACCATAAGGATGGAGAACTAGGGTTTTGAAAATTTATGAGTGACAATCCATTACCTAATTATGAATGCATCAAATCAAAGGTGAAGTCAAAACTAGAAAATCTATGTGGTGACATCCTTTTTTAGTAGTTATTTTGTATAAGACACTTGCATTAGGCTCAAATAGTAGTATCGATATAACCATCTTAGGATGATGCATGTGTACATAGAACTAGAGGCATCCATTCCAAAATTTTATGACCATTATATAATTCTCTTTTATTCTTATTTCTACCTATTTTAGATATAGAATTGCATTAGCATCAAAATTAGCTAAGTACATTACTTATTTTTCATTTTCATATATAGCATATTTATACTTACTATTTTTTTAGCCTAATTAGTTTTATGAATTCAACATGTGTTTATATCAAATTTTAAAACCCAATTAACCTTATTTAAAAATATTTTATCATCCTTTTTCCCTAGGATATATATACCCCTTTATCCCTAGATAACCCCAATCTAGATATTTTTAGGTTTAAACATTTGGTCAACCTAATATTTGAACTCCAAACCATAAGTTAATTAGGGTTTTTTTATTTTTCTATTGATAATACATTATTTATATATAATATGTTCAACATGTATTCATATATCACCCATTTTAGGTTCAAATATGCCATAGTTTTTATGGTTTTATACATTATTTACCTTGTCAAATCTATTAAGAAAATATATGACAGTAATGAGAGGGTATTTAATAAAAAATAGAATTTGGTCTCTCTTCAAAATTATTTTTACAATGCTATAGAGCTAGTATCTAGAAACCAATGTGCATGATCTCAACCATTTATTCTAAATAATTCTTATTTAAATGACATCCCACACCCATTATTCACCCATGACTTATATTGGATTCCTTAGTCTATTATGTTATTACTTAAAGAGGAAAAGTTTTCAACCCATCCTTACACCTATTAATATACAATAGGTGCCTCCTAAACATGATCTTGTAATAAAATCCAAGGGATATGACATTATTGACCAATTGAGATATATGCATGCTAACATTTCAATCTTTGATCTCTTAAGACAATCTAATATTTCTAAGGATATCCTATGAGAGGAATTGCATGAGACATAAGTACCAAGTGATATTGAGCTAGATTAATTTATGGATATCATGAAATATTTAAATAATAATTCTAATCTCATTACCTTTGATCCAACAAATTAACCATCCAAAGATATTAATGACCAAAATGTTATTATGTTCATACAAGTGACCTTAAAAAATAAAGGGATCAAAAGGGTATTCATTGATAATGGATAATGCCTAAATATTTGTATCATAAGCTTCCTAATAACCATGGATATTAGCACAAATCTTATTCAAAAAATTGTTATGCATATAAAAGGGTTTGATAATTCACATATCCCTTTTGTTGATAAAATCACATTAGATGTGACATTGGAACAAAAAATAGTTTCAACTAATTTTTAGGTAATGTCTCAATCATTACATTATAATTTACTTTTAGGTATACCTTGGATACATTCAATAGAATATATCCAATTTACACTTCATTGATGTTTAAAATTTATACATGATGGGACATTATTATCCATGACTATTGATTATAAGCCTTTCAAATTTTATAAAATGATACATTCTAAATTGAAGGCATTCCTACAGTGGTACCACTTAAACAATGCATTCCTATTAAGTACATACACATGTATGAAATAGGTGAGTCAAGTAAAATGGTTCCTATGTCTCCATATTTCAATAAGTCAATAAATAATGATATACACATCAATGCATATCATGATAAAGAGGCATTATTAGAGGATCTAATAGAACCATAAGAGCATCCACCATTTGATCTTCCTTTATTGGTTAATATTGAGCATAAATATGTCCATGTTTTGGATTATTATGATAGTGATGATGATACTTCTTATAATATGATAGATGAGAAAATGTGAAAATTAAAATTTGATCCACTTGTTCACCTATCATACAACCTATTTAAACCTATAAATATTGAAACATATAAACTAAATCGACTTAAAAAAAATATATAAAACTAAATATAGATAATGGAAAAAAATATATAATAGATGATCATGTAAATGCTTGTTACTCCTTACATCCCTCTTGGTTAAAAACATTGAATTAGTCATACAAGGGTCAAATATAAGTACATCATGTGAATAATGTAGATTTTTATCAAAAAGATTCAAACCAGATGATACATATAAAAACATAATATGATACTATTGATACCATACTATCTTTGTTACTTAAACATATAATGATTTAGTTACCTTCTACCAGACACAGATCACATAGTAGACTTCTACCTATAGAAGACAAGGTATCATACTATAAATATCTTCAGATCATTGGCCATAATGCCAATCAATGTTGGGAATTGAAGGAAGTAATTCATAAATATAATAATGAAGGATACATACACATTATGTCTAACATGAGAAAAAGTAAAAATCCTTCATATATTTTAGAAAAGCATTATCTCTGAAAATGATCAAAGTCTTAAAATTTAATTATTACTATAAATATTGATGGGGTATATTTCCACCATCTCTAGTTCTATATTAACAAGTGGGATAAAACTTATGGCACCAAATTTATCACACAGTTAAGACACAGTAAAAATGAAATAATATACTCTCCATTATTACCATAATCAAAATCTCAAGGATGCATTCGATTACCTATATCCTATGTCTCACGTGTTGATTCTTTCACCATATGGATATTAGACCACAAACCAAATTTAAAGATAAATTTTAGATGAAATTGGATAATATATTTAAATTATAAGTTAGATAATATAAACATGTGTTACTTTTCTTGATATGGATACAAATATTTGAATACATCATGATGAGCATGATTATTTTTCTGCATCATTGGCTTTAGGTAAACCATAAAATAGAAACATTGAAGTGGTGGTAGTGAAATGATATAAAAAAAGATTGAGAAATTTTTTAGGTGGTCCTAAATATTTTGATGATGAGGAATTCCTTTATTAGACATCTTTAAATAATCTAAAAATACCAAAAACATTAAAACAAAACCATTTTCAGCAACTAGATGTTTTAATGGCTCCTTGGCATCTATGTGTTACTTCCATGTTGATGGATGGAATATAAGCTAATAATACATAAAAATGTGTGTCATGTTATATGTGAGTGTGATACATGCATACATAGATAAATTATCTATTCCTATTTTAGACTTTGGACTTTTCCTCTACTCATGTCATATGAACATTGGGGACATCTACCTCTATGATCATGATGCTCATATGTTATATCATTCTATGGTAACTCTACATTATCATGTTTTTAGTTACTATATGTAATTAAAAATGCCTTTATACATGATTATATCTTACATATGATACTTAATATTCTATGAACTTGACATTTTTTGCTAACAAATTTGATCCATAGGCTACCATTATAGACACTTAGTTTTCGCCACTTTCATGCCTAAATCGGGATTCATCTCAATTTATATAAAATGAAATTTTAAGCCTAAAAATCACATGAATTATCTAATTTAATTTATTTAAGGGATTTTATTTCCCAAAAATGTGATGAGAATAACTTGTTTGGTTTATTTACTTGTATTCACCAATAACCTAGTTCAGTCTTAACCCTAGTCAAAATATGACCTTGTAATTTGGCACTTTTTCCCTATAAATATATTAATTAATAATGTTTAAAACAATTTCAAAAATCCAAAAATCACTAAGGAATATTAATTACATTAAAAATATTAATTAACTTGCTTTAAAAAAGTTCAAAATCAAATTAATGATTTTCATTTACCAAAAAAGAATTTTTAGCCAAATATAAAGTCAAATGGTCAAAGGAGATAATAAAGTGATTTATTATTTCTAAAATATTCCAAAATTATGAGTCATAACCTCAAAAATATATAAATTGAGTTGTCATTCCTCACAAATATTTGAAACTGAGCTATCAAGATTTCATGAGTACATTGACCCAACCCAAGGTTTAACTGACTCAACCTATGTTAATTTAGACTCAACGCAAGTTAGAATCCTAACCTAACCTCCTTAGAGTTGGAGTTAGTTATTTGAGATATAAATATAAGTGACCAGACCATATTATAGGAATATTTTGTGTGTAAATTTATTCTTCTATAATACCTTCTTAAATCCTTTGAAAGTAGGATTATAATGCCTAATTTATGCCAAGCTTCACACCAAACCATAGGTGACTATTGGAGAGATGCTACCACCATGAAAGAGAATTAATAGAATACTCTAATCATCATATTCCAATCATGAACATAATTATTCCAATAATTAATCATTAAATTTGACAAAAGAGGTAAGATTTTTTCATTGTCTTTATCTCTATTTTATGATTTTGCTTATTATGTTATGTTTTCCCTAGTTCTTATGAAAGAATATTTAGTCCTAGTGTATTTTTATGATTGATATTTTGTAATTTGGACTAATAAGGGACTAATATACATGTATTTTTATCTTCAAACACTTAAGGTACATAATGGCATGCTTGGTGGATTATTCATCCCATATGGTGAATGAGATTGATATACTAGTTTTAGTTTTCTAACAAATGCATTTAATTCTTCAAGTTCAGAGTTTTAGCTTTGAAATTAACATATTTTTAACAAGGTTTCAAGGATAAAAAATATCATATTAAATCATTGATGATTTCAATAATTTGAAATGATATTTGTAGTAATTGATGATGATCTCTGCATCAAAATAGAGCAAGCCAAGAACATAGTGAAGATTAACTTTTCTTGCTTTCATTTTTGTGCTTGACGATCTGTTTATTAACTTTGTGACCTTTTTCTTATAGGGTCATTATAAATTTGATTTTGAAACTTGTTTACCAAGAATTTTTATTTTGAAACAATTTTGTTATGTATTTTTAGGAAACATTGATGATCTAATAAAGTCAACATTGATTGCAGGAATCTATAATGATCTCTGCTATAATCGATGATGATTTATCTAAGATAAAAATAAGAACATGAGAGCTTGAAATGGATTATTTTTCACTGACTTATTTTTTGGATTCTATGAAAGCAAACCCCTTAACATCTTTTAGGACCTAAGGTGTATAAAGAGAAGCTTAAACATTATTAATATCTTAGATACATTTTATTTGGTGCTTAAAATATAATTAGTCATATTTGTCTTTTAGTTGATTTCAAAGTTTTTACAATGTCAATGGGATCAAATTTTCAATCACAAGTCAATTTGGTGATATTAAAAGGAACATAAATTTTAGTTAGATCCCTTAAGAGATTTTTCACTTCATGTTTTTATTATTATCTAAATTTCAAAGTTTGTGAAACTAATTTCTTTGTTTGTGGGAAATAAAAAACTATTACACATATGATCTCCCCTCATCCACTTTAGGGAACTTAGGTGACCAAAATTTCTTAGTTTATTGTCATTTTTTTCAAATTTGTGTTAGAAATAATGTTTTGTATGCTCTCCCCAGGCTTTGAATGACTTGGGTGATTAAAAAATGACATCTAAAGTCTTTATATATATATATATATATATATATATATATATATATATATATATATATATATATATATATATATATATATATATATATATATATATATATATATATATATATATATGCATTTGTCTTATGGGTAGGAATTCATCACCTCCCCACAAGTTATTTAGGGGTACATTTTGGGTTAATTTACTATCTAGGCACATGATGAAGTGACTAAGATCCAACAAGTTAGCATGCTAGCATTTTATGAAAGATATAGGGTTATTGAAAGCTCACCCAAAGCACACAACAAGGGATTGATTCCTATGGGTTTTGTCACATGAAGGTGTACTCAACATATAGGAACTTGAACTTTCAACTTATTCAATGACTAACTAGAAAGATAAGTATATAATTATGGGCCTAGGTTTAGTTAAATGAACAAACATAAATAAAATGACCAACACCATTATTTTCATAACCCACATGATAGTATTTAGATAATATAGGTTATATTCATCATATTCATAAAATATTCACAAGTTACATAATAAGGAATGGTTTAACTCAGTGACACAACTTAGCTATAAACTAGAATATAATAGCAATATCATAATGATATCCATGATTACACTAATGGAATAACATTTAACATCAATCAGTCATTATACAAAAATGATCAATAATATTACAAATCTCTAAATTAGGGTATTTATACCTTGTTCTCCCTGACCAAGTACCTAAAATAGTAATGAAACTCTTAGTGGCTAGTTAATGATCTCTAGTGGACTAAGAGTTATGGAGTCTAACTACATTGTTTCCATAAAGACCCAAGCCTTTAAGCCCCTATATTCTCATTCAATGTTGGATGTTCATTGCCAAGTGTTTATCTTCATTTAAGTCAGTGATAAAATAATGCATGATTTAAGTCTTATGTTATCCCTAATAATAACTCATTAACTGTCTCTCTCTTTCATGCACTCCCCAAGTCTTTCACTAGTATTTTGATCCCTTCACTCTTAGGTTCTTTATTTATTATGCATATTTTATAATTGGGTCTTATTATGCCATTATCTCCTCTACCATGGTATTATACACCTATATAACTTCAATATTATGATCCTTTCATGCCATGCTTGTTCCACTCCATCCTTCTTATGTATTTCTATAAAAATACTTAGCCAAAATTTGGGGTCTAACATCACCCCAAACTATGATATTAGTTTATCCTAGACTAAACACTAATTTTAGATTATACCAAAAATTTAGGACTAACATATTCAATCTACTTTTTGACACCTTCCCCAATATGATAAAGTGTTGAGCATATTTTTTGCTATTTATTCAATGGCCTGTTTCAACTTTTTTGTCTCCTCAGGTTGGTCAGGATACTTACTTTATTGACCAAATGTTCAATGTATGTGGAAACATCCTTATGAACATCCTTAATCATGGTGACCTCAGATACAACATATCCTTAAAGTGCCATAAATTTATAATTTATTTCTTATCTATGTGTGCTTATTGTCTCTTCCATAGCTTCTCCATCCTTGAATGCTTGTGCATGCTTAGAGTAGTCTTTTATTAAGAGGGTTGTATTATCCAATTGTTAGTGCTAAAACTCTTCTACTTGAAGCTAAACTTCCAAAATTTTGTTGGGCCATGCCAACTTATCAAAAACCACATATATAATGGGAATTACATCTCTAAATCTATACAAGGCATTCTTTCACACCTCCATCACTTTGACAAATTATTCTATTTCCCACAATTTTTCATCTCTTAGCCCATGCTATTCTTTAAATAATTTCAATGGGATGTCCATAATGGTATCCAACATGTCAATGGATTCAAAAAATAAAGAGACTCCATCTATGAGCACTGGGTCTTAGCTTATAATATCCTTACACATATTTATTGTTTTTACCTTTGTGGCTATCTCTACCTCCAACTAGCACTTTAGCTTGGTCAGTTCTTATTCTAGTTTAGTGGGGGTAGTGACATATTTATTATATAGCTCCACCACCTTGGTATGTTTTTATTCTTCCTATTATACATCAAATTCATCAAGAACATTATACCACATGACCTTATATTCTATTTTTAAGAGTGTCACACTAGTCTATATAAAATTAAGTTGAGGGGGATATACCTAAAGAGTTTTGGGTAGTGTTACCACTTATGGATCTAATACAATAATATAAAAAGACATATAAAAATGGTTTTATTAATTATACATATTTACTAATAATTATATCCTTGTGTTGAGTTTGAATAGATGCATCCTCCTAAGGAAGATGAGTATAGATACATCAAATTATTAGGGATGTCTTTCTAGTATTGGGTGTAGATGTTGGTGGCTACATCAGCCCTTTTTATTTTAACCACAATAAATTTGATATTTTTATTTTATGGGATCTCTCTCAAGTATCTTGACATCCATGTATTACTCTTGGGAAGTGGTCCTAAGGTTGAGGTCATTCAGTCTTTCTATTTTAGAGCCATCCCTCTCTTTACTAAGTAGATATTAAATCATCGTCTACATCTCCTCAAAAGTGGTCTCTTCCTACCATACTAGGGTGGATGTCTTCTTTGAGTTAGTGTCTTATTTTAAAACTTTGTCTATCTCTAAGGTCACTTTTTGTATCTCTCCCAAATCCTCATCACTATCCTTAGGCTCTTTTATCTCTTGTTCTAAAGGATCAATTTCTATAATTGGCATTGGATCTTTTGGTTGACTTGAGAATAGATCCCTTTATAGTATTGCCTAGGTATTCTTTTGCCTTTTCAAAGGTTCTAGTTTAGATCTTGTGTTGGTATCATACCTATTCTACTTCCTTTTTAGTGGTGGCATTAAAGGGAGTTTCTCTTTCTCACACTTTGTGCTTCACAAAGATTTCTTATTTGGATTTAACATATAGGAAAGAGTATGAATGGAATCCAAAACCAAGGTTTGATGCACTTTGATGCTATTTTTGTCTGACTCAACCATTATTATATAGGCTTTATTCCCAAGGTATCCATATATCTAGCAGAGAGTGTGAGTCTCTGAGTCAATTTTTTTAGCTTCAATTGTCACCAACTACATTTTATATATTAATTTGATATATTTAATAAATTAACATGCTATAAAATCATATGTTACCTTTATACAAGTAAAAAATTCTCCAAATGAGGCCATCCTAATGTGCATGAGAGAATAGTGTTACTTTATAGTAAACTTAGCTTGATTTTGAACCTATGTAGGCAAGTCCTTTAGATCATACCACTCATTCCCAAAGGATTCCTTCATCCCATCATAAATGAATTCATCTTGAGATTATAATATATATCAATTAGACCAAGGTAGGTGAATTCCTTATACCATTCTACAAAGGAATTTTGCTCTAGTGGGTACACTCATTTCAATTCTCCATAGGTGTAGTTAGGTACACCAATTTACTCTAACACCATTAGTAATAATAACACACCCCATGGAAACCTATAGTTAGGTGTCCAATGAGCTTTATCTACATATTAATTGATTTTATTAAAAAAAAAAGTGTTAGATTATACTTTAACCCCCCAGTGACTTAGTGTGAAACATATAGGTGTGCCATATCCACCTCCTTCCATATATATCTACTACCAACCTTCATCATTATAATACACATGGATTGTCAAAGGGTTTGATATTAAATATTCTTGATATGCATAACATGGCCTTATTTCTGGTATTCAAGCACCATATCTATCTTTGCCATGTTCTCTAGACCATATTCAAGGTATGTGCCTAAGCATTGTAACCCTGATAATTTATTAATGATTTCAATTATGATTCTCATCTAGTGCCCAAAAAAATAAATATATTCCTCATGCACATGTGAGATTAAAAACTTAACTACTTATATAGGCTTTCCAAAGTAGGGGAGATTGAATAGTTGGAAGAGGCCAGTAGAATCCAAGGCATTAAAAATATTTAAGTTGTAGACCAGCTCATTCTTGGTATTCTATAGATTGGCTCTATAATAACTATGTAATTATACCTCATCACCCATATATTGATGGTTGTAATCAAAGATAATGTAGGTAGGTACATTGGATACCAAATATTTAGCATGCAACATCATCTCAAGGTATTTCATTTCCTCAATTAGAAAGAGTGGAGGTGGAGGCACTTGAGTTTTTTTGTTTAGTTCACCATCCCTATTCCTTCATATTTTTCATGCATGACTTTTTCTTTAGGTGTTTATTCCCTGATTAACACCATTTTCCCACTGATAATTACCTCTTCTTCTTCTATAATTATATGCAATAATTCACTTTGTTGGTCCTTTTTCTTATGCTACATCACCCTTCATGGATATTTAAGGATGAGGCATGGCCATCCAATGTTCCCAAAAAAATACATTTTCACTATTATAAGTGTCTTATCTCTCTTGATTTTATTCCTATTAATGACAAATGCCAACCTTTGTAACTTGCAACTCAAGAAATTCTATTCATCCTTCTAATTCACCTAGTTCTAGCTACTCCTTTCAACTAAAACACACAATAGGATCACAAATCAACTAAAAATTGGTAATATGTACTTGAATGAATGTGTTGAATTCATTTTTAAACAACTTAAGTTCATTCTTTTATCTTGTAAATTCTCAGTCATAAAAATAGTAAAAAGTGAAATGAACCACTTTGTCTTTTTATAGGTTCAAGGCATAACTCACATTTACTACCCCACATATTAGACCATCACTTCACATAATAAATGTGACCAATGGTATGGCCACAATGTGATGTTTTCACACTTGCTATTACCACTACCTCCTTGTATTAATGGCATGTCTCATCCTCCACTTTTTTTAAAGTACATGATAGATATAGGTAAATTTAAATATTCATACCAAAGGTAGGAATCATTATTTACCTAGTGATCTTATGGTTATGCACCACATATTGTGTACCCTTTGTCCTTATACACTTTCAATTATACACCTTTGCTTCTATGTGTATCCCTATATACCATATCCTAGCACTTCATACATGTAACACCCATACCACACACTAATAGTGCTTCATGGTCCTCCATGAGAACATAAGTATCAAATTAAAAATGATTATAAAACTAAAAAAAAGGGTATAAAACTAATACAATGATTTATTCAAAACAATAAATCCTAAACTAATGGAATACACCTTATTGGTATAAACAATAAATACTTAGGTAGAAAAATATGGTCATAATTGACTATCATTATAATCAACAGGAATAAATTGGCCACCCAAACATTTCAAATGACATGCACCAGTGGGATGGATATTTTGAACAATAAAAGCACCATCCTAGTGAAAACAAAGATTTTCAAAGTGGCATGCAAACTTGGAGTCATAAATTAAGGCTTGCATTCCAAGAGTAAAAGTCTTATTCTTGAGGTAGCGATCATGCCAAGCCTTTTATTTTTGTTTTTCCATGTCTTGAATCCAATGTGGAAGAAAATGAGCTTTATCTAATTACAATAAAGCAAATAGGCACACTTTTAATAATAATTCATCATCCAGTTGTCTAATGCATGTAATGCAAAGAGAGGGAACAAGGAACACTACTAGAAGAACTACCTCAGTATCAAACACAAGATTGAATGACATACTTTTATTGAGGTGATTGTAGGTAGTGAGAAAAGCCAAAATAATTATAGACACCTAATCACCCCATTAAATTCATTTAATATTACATATCTTGGTTAAATTCACGCCAAATATCTTATTGAATTCCTCAGTAGTGCCATTAGCCTAGGGATGATATGATGTAGTTTTATAGTGAGAAATCATGAATTCAGCCAACATGACATGTCTAGTATCATCAAGGAAGTGAGTACCATGATAACTAGTAAAAATTAATGGGAAACCAAATATTGTAATAATATGTTTCCAAATTAAATGCGTAGTAGTAGAAGTTTTACAATATCATATCGATGTAGCTTTAGCCCTATAAATGAGCTAGTCAGTTGTGGTGATAGCATAGTGTGAACTAGTACACCATCCTAATGGATTTATGGGGCCAAAAAAATAAATAGACCACTTTTTAAAAGTTTATTCTAATATAATAATATAAATTGGAATTTCATCCTACTATTTAAGATTCCCCACATACTAGCAAATGTCACATTGGCATGCATAAATATTAGTATCTTTAAAAAGTGCAGGCCACCATAAACTAACTAATATAAGTATTTGTGTGGTGGCATATCAAACATAATGTCCTATAAAAACACCTTCATAGACATCATATATCACCTCAAAATTCTTAAGTTTACATAACATCAAAGTACCTCATCTTGACCAAGATTATAAAGGTATCCTCTAATGATCTAGAATGGAGCAATGTGAATAATGAGTTACTTCTTGGCTAGAGTGCTTAAATGAGATGGAGCTGATCTAATAGTCAAAAATACTATTATGTCCTCTAATTATTCATAAATGTATGAGATATGAAACACTACATTTCAAGTAGGTAAGCCTCAATGGCACATGCCAGTTCACTACAGTAAATTCATTAGAGATGATCAGGACCATAATTGGCCTTATCAAGCTTGACCATGATAGAGAACTAGAATTCTTGAAATAACATAATCCAATGGAAAATATGACCATGTAAAAATATATTTTTAACTATATACTTTAATGCTTAATGGTCTATGAATAAAACAAAAGGGGTTGCTAGCAGATATTGTTAGAAATTTTGAAAAATAGAGACCATAGAGAGTACCTCACACTCCATGGTGGTATAGTTCCTTTTAGATAGAGTAAGATTTCTAATTTAAAAGTATATAAGGTGATATATATTACCCTAACTAGGTTGAATAAGTATTATAAAAACTACCATGTTGAAAGCATCAACATGGACATGGAAAGTTTAGCCCAATTAGGGAACTAGAGAATCATTGTGGTGATAAGCTTATCCTTCAATGCAACAAAAGCTTCTTGGCATGAGCGAGTCTAAACGAAATGTTCATTATGTTTTAGGAGATCCTATATAGGTTTTTCAATACTTGAATATCCATAGATAAATTTCCTATAGTATCTAGTATGGCCTAGGAAGGCATGAACCTCTTGTTGGGTAGTTAGTTCTAGCAAGCAGAGGATGATGACAATTTTGGTAGGGTCAACTAGAAGTACATCTTAGAAAATAGTATAACCAAGTAGAATGCCAAAAAAGTATATAAATGACACTTCTTCAAGTTGAGATAAATTTTAAGTGTCCTTCAGTGCTCAAACATGAACCAGAGATTGGAATCATGGTCTTTCACCAAGTCGTATACTATCCAATCATCTAGATAAACCTAAAGAAACATATGGATAAAGTATTTGAAAGAGTAAATGGATATTTTATATAATGAAAAGGAATTATTTAACATAAATTATATGAAATTACACATGAAATATACCCATTTAGTGGTAGATTATCTTATTCCTATCATCCTCTATGATCTATACTTGATGGTACATAGAGAAACCATCTATGAAGGTATAAATTTCACATCCAATGGCACCTTTGAGGATATCTTTGGTGAATGGTATTGAAAAATTATTAGTAATGCAAGAAACATTAAGTAATATGTAATACACACAAATAATTATTCACCCATCTTCTTTAATACTTATCACCATGGGGTTGAGCCACTCAAACTCATCGATAAAAGTAATGATGCCTATGTGAAACATACTATCAATTTATTTTTTAACATGTGCATATAAAATATGATTCATTTGATAAGGTTATTTCCTACCTAGGCAAGTGCCTTTGACTATTTTGATATGCATTTACCCAAATATGAGTGAACATCATTCATATCACTATAGTTTTTGGGGAAACATCTTGATATTCTTTTAGCAACTCAAAAACTTTTGAGATTTTAGTATCAAATATTTCTCTTAATTTTTGCTCATTTCTTAATTTTGGAAGAAGATAAGAAACTAGTAATAAGGGTGTGGTAGAAATACTTGGTTGGTGATACATACATAATCTAGATGAATATGGAGAACTCCTCTTTGGTTACAAAGGAATAACCTATAAATAAGAAATTATTAACAAAGGGGGTTGTTAGTAAGATAATTAAGTGGACTACCTAGCGTGAGCTAGATCCAACAACCATATACTTTCTAGGAGGTTTTTAATCCATTATTGATAAAAATCAAGTTGGAAATGATAAATTAAGGTACTCAAATAAAGTAAATGAAATGTAATACCAGAAGGAAATTAGAATCCTTGTTAAAGAATATGACTAAATATAGCAAAAGTAGGTCAATAATCATGCTAAGGTTGTTGAAGTCAGGTTTAAAAAATAAAAAAGGGTCTATGAATAGGTAAGAACATATAAAGTTAGGTTTGGATGGGGTTAAGGGGTTGAAAATAACTTGATATTATTTTATATGATAGTGACCATCGATAGTTGGGTGAACTATCAATAGTTGGGCTAACCATTGGTAGTTGGGTAACCAACAGTGGTTGGGGTGATTGTCGATGGTTTTGCTAACCATTAGTGGTTGCCTATGGATTTCTAAAGGTATTAATAAAATATTTTTAGAATAGGTAGGTGGTTAGATAATGGTTCTGTTAAGGATCTCATGGAGAGGAAATAAGGTGTAGATAGGTCTAATCAGGTTAGGGAGGATAGAAATCTAAAATAACAAAAAATTAAGTAGAATATACCTGTAGCTTTCTAGATGGTTGATGGTTAAATTTTAGGGCAATTTTGCCAAAGTAAAAATACTTTTGCCTCAAAATAAAATTTGTAGAGGTTCAAATCTCTTTTAATATTTTTGAGTTGTTGAAAGAGGACTAGATGATGGAGAGCTTGAATACTTGTGTGCAGGAATATTTAATATCTTGATCATGGATCCATTTCACCTCTTACTCCCCTCTTTTTATAGGTAAAGAGAAATGGAGGATGGAAGTTTCCCTAGAGGATGAGGTTTTTGATCAAAATGCATAAAATTTCATTAGCTCTGCATAAGATGAATTTATTAAATTATGCCTCATTATCTTGCACATATTTGGTGATGAGTTAGAAGGTGAGGACCTAATCATGAGTGATTAAGCTAATGATCGATGGTTAGGTTGACCATTAGTGGTTGAGTATTTGAAGGTAATCTAGTTAAGGAATGAGTTTAAAAGTTTGGTTAAGGGTTAAGTTACTAGGTTAGTGAATTTAGTTAACTAGGTGGTCAACTAGACTCAGGGTCTAATAAGGTTAAGAAGGGTCTGTTATACATTTCAAAATCTAAAACCATCATGTGTAGTTTTCTAGTGTCTACATTTTTCCCCTTTTGTTATGTGGCTTTGAATTAACAAGCTATAAAACAAAAATAGAATGCTTGGTCAAAGGTCTATTTACCTTGAGTATAGGAGGAGGTGTTCCCCATCAAATTAGGAGTTGATGAGGTAAAACCAAAAATGAGTTAGGGTTTGATAAGTAGTTGGTGGTGAGTCATTCGGTGGTGACAAAAAGTGTTGGGAATTTGAAATGAAAAACATGTGCAAAAAATGTGACTAAGTGCAATAGTCAAGATCACACATAGATTAAGGTTGTCAATGTTAAAAATAAGGTCAATTCTAGAATTATGAGTGATAGAGTAACTGATACATATTATTGGTCATAGTTGATCAGGTTACTCTATAAGTCTCCTAGATGGGGTTAGTGTTTTTATAGGTATCTAAGGTAGGAAGTGTTCCCTTGAAAAACATAAATGGTCTGGTAATGCATGAGGTGGTGCAACTTCAAATGGTCAACATGGAAAAATGGTTGGTGTGGTCAAAAAATACCAATGCAAGGTCATCATAGAATATGTGAATGTTCAAGTCAAAAAAATGGCCAACATTGAGGTGGATGTGGCCTAATAGTTGGTTGGAGAAGGGTAATCTCCAAAAAGTTTTGTTTGGTAAAGAAAGTCTAATATCTAAATTAGCCCTAAGGTTAGGTGCCTAAAAAAGATTTTTTTGAAAGCATGAACTCTGCTAACCATTAATGGTCAAGGGTCCCAAGGTTGACCATTGATGCTCACCCTAACCATCGATGGTCAGGGGGAAACCCTAAAAATCTAGAATATAAAAAGTGAAAATGAAATTTCATTTTTACTTTTGATATTTTGACCTCTGTGCTTTTATGCTTCCATGCAATCTAGCAAGTTGGTGTTTAGCATTTAGTTTTGAGAGTTGACTGAGAATTTAGGTGAGGTATTGATTGTGGATTGGTTGAGTGTGTTTATTTAGGTGATTAGTTCGGACTAGATATGTAGGGGGATGAGGATGTGGCCAAGTATCTAGATGCAAGCTCCAACCTCAACAATGATCAATAAAATGAGGTAGGTGATGTTTTGAGATCATTAGTTAGGTTATTTGGTTGTTGTTGAATTTGGGTAATTTTTGATTGTTTGGAAATTAGTTTTGGGTGGGTTTGCCCTAGTTTAGGTTATGGGTGAAATTGGAAAATGTAGTGAATGGTTTCTTGTTTTAAAAAAGGATTTAGGTTAGGAGTGGGTTGTAGGATAG
Organism: Torreya grandis; assembly: GCA_037957365.1. Lineage (NCBI taxonomy): Eukaryota > Viridiplantae > Streptophyta > Pinopsida > Cupressales > Taxaceae > Torreya > Torreya grandis. Next base: position 2,146,389 of record JARHVA010000722.1, on the reverse strand, counting down.
TTTTAAGTAGTTTATTTTGATATTTTTGTTTTTTTGGTGTTGCTTTGTGGTTGGTAGGGTCAAGGGTTTCACCATTGGTGGTCACACATAGTGACCATTGGTGGTTTAACCTTACTGTTGATGGTCATTCTAACCATTGGTGGTTAAACATAAAGAGAAAAGTGTTAATAGGAATGTTGATGGTTTAAGTGAACCATCAATATTCAAATGTTTTGTGGAATTTTTTTATAAGGTATAGATGAATATTTGTTAAAAATGTTTATTTGAAAATGGTGTGGGTGGATTAAAGTGTTAATTGTAAGTTTAGGATTGGTGACATGTTTGAGTGATGGGTTGAGATGATTTATGAAAAGTGTCAAGTAGGAATTTTGTATGGAGGCATTTGTTGGTTAGGGTTAGGTGTTAATTTTATATGTTTAGGGAAGGTATTATAGGTTAAGGTAGGGTGTTGAAAAATATGTGGGGTAGGGTAGATATTTATGATAAAAGCATAGGTGTTAGTATTGAATGCTTATGGGTGAGGGTTATTATAAAGTTTGAGATTTTTTTGAATTAGTTTTAAATAGGTTGAAAGAGGTGGGTATAGGTAGATAATGAGATCAATTTAGAGATGAGTAATGGTGACATGTGCTAATTTTGATTTTTATAAGCATGAGACTAGATCTATATGAGGGATTGGGTATCAAATATCTTTGCAAAGGTTCATGGAGGGATGACTTAAGATGATTAGATTAATATGAAGGAGGTTGGCCTAGGATCCATGCAACATTATCAATGGTTACCACAATATATGGCAATGATAGTGGCCCTCATCGATAGATGGGATCTAGGCACCAACACCTTCCTATTTTGATAAGAGAGATTACCATTCTCCTAGAGGATGTTCATAAGATTACATGAATATCAATATGAGGGGAGATTATTTACCATATAAAGAGTGAGGAAAGAGAAAAGCAGATGGATTTATTGTATGGTGAGGATTGGGTGCATGCCAGGTTTCATTTGGGTGGTTTTGGTTATGGGCCACTATACTAGTAGGTTCTATATGAGAGATGTTTGATGACAATAATGATGATGGTAGTGTACTATTTTGTGTTGCCTAATTAAAGTAGTGGATGATTCCCTTATCTACTGTTGGGAGTATTAGTAGAGATGTTTTTAGGTAGAATGGTGTTTGGGTGGGCACCTATCTTACTAGTTCAGATATATAGGGAGCTCTATGCATTTCAAGCTCATAGATGATATGGGATAAGTGTTAGGTTTGTGATTTATTACTGGTCATATGAGCATATTCAAGTGTTGATACCTTTGTGGATGCCATGCGATGGTTATGCATAGGCAGACTATAAAGTGGGTTTCTTGAGATGGAGAGGAGATTATGCTTTGATAGGGGCTGGAGGTGGTACCAAAAACATTTATTATTTTAGAGATACATTAGAGGGTTTGGTTTTAGGTGATGTAGTATGGAGGCCATATGTTTATTGGCCTAAGTGGGATATCTATAACTATCACACTCTATCTTTAGAGAGTTGGGGGTGGATATATGGGAGGTGAGATGGTGAGACTAAGCTTAACCCATTTGATCAAGTTTAGAGGCAATATGGCCTCATGTAGGTTATTTTAGATCCTTCTCAGATGTATAAGAGAGAGGATGTGGAGTTTCTACTTCCAGACCCACAACCATAGGATTTAGTGCTAGATCATGAGGAGCTACTAGCTAAAGCAATAATAGATGATGCTAATTTTGTTGATGGATATGTAGGATGGTATCAACCCTGATATGTAGTGACCAATTTTGGATGGGATAATGGGGGATAATAATCCATGGATGTGGATCTAGATGGGGCACAAGTATAGGGTGGTGGTTAGGATGGATAGATAGTGATACCACTAACAACTGCATGGGCTTAGATCATAGGGTTATAGGGATAAGTGGCCACCCTACAAGGCCACAATATTACTTTACATGGTCAATTTTACACCTTGATAGGAGATCAAGATTAGGTGAGGTCTTCCCTTGGTTTATTAACTCAAGAGAGGGATATATTAAGGTAGAGGGTAGGATCTGCAATAAAACCAATAAGCATACCACTTGAAATGATTCTTATGACACAAGTTTAGCTATGATTGAGGAGTTGAGGTAATATGAGGCTATGGTTCTAGAATAGTGTCCAAAGTAGCAAAGATGGGGGGAGTAAAGGGCCACATTAGTAGGTGGGGAAGTTGTGGCAACTCTAGGATAGTGGGCCTCTATAGTGAGTGGATAGGGGGGTACTTTAGGAAGACTGACACCTAGTGGTAGTATAGGTGGAGGAGCAGGAGGGATCAGTGGTAGTGGTGCCTCAGGGGCATGATATTTGATATGATTTGATGTATATGTACATGATTTTGATACTAGATTATACATTGATGATGTGAGATGTACATGCAAGATATATTGATACATTATTACATGTATTATTTTGATGACATGATGTATATGATGATGTTGATGATTATATATGTGTGTGATTTATCTTTCATGATGTGGTTTATGATTATGGTTATTCATGTTCATGTTATGATTCATGGTTTGGTTTATGCTTAAACTTTATAAGATGTGGACTAAATAGCTTAGGCATGTGATGTTTAGAATATGGTTATGATGTTCTATTTTTGTTCATAGATATGATGTTTATGGATATGTGTTGATGTTCATGATTACTAATGTTGTTTATGTAATGGCATTTGATGTGACGATCTTTGATTATGTGATGTGGTGATGATGAACATGGAGTATTTGATGTGATGATCATGGATTATGAATGTTTTTTTGTGGTTTATGATGTTATATGATGGTTCATAAAGATAACAAACTAAATGTGGGAAAATTGATAAGAACCAATGAGACATATGTCTACATGAACTAATAATGAAAAGATAAGAAAAGAAACATGATGCCTTTTCATTGATAAGGATAAAACAAAACCCAAATTTAGATTAGTTTAGGGAATATAATCCTTTAGAATGCTTTGCATTAACATTCTTAGGTTTATAAAAAGGTACCTTGATCAAATTATGTTGAGTAAGCTCATAATCCCCTGATTTATAGATAGTATAAAGGGAAGGTGGGTAATAGGAATATAAAGGAAGTGGGTGATAGGTAGGGTAACCTTATGTGGGTTAGTGTTCCCATTCTATAGGTGACCGAAGAACCATAATATATAGGTCCATATCTTATGTTAGGTGTAGATTGATCGATGTAGGAAGTCTACTAGTGCTAGATATGAAAGCTAATTATAGCTTTCTTGGGATAACTTGTTCTATTTTAATACAAGGTCTACTTGTTATTATTATTTGTTATAATAGGTTTGTGAAGTTGATCGATGTGGGAAGATTCAAAATATTTCTTTTGATAATTTTGACTTAGCCATCCTTAAAGGGAATGATCTAAATTTAGATTTTGTTAATTTTTGGTAGCTATCCTTCAAGGGAATAGTCTATCATTTAAGCAATTTAGAAGATTCAAGGGTACCTATTCTTCAAGGGATCAGTCTACAACACTAAAAATATGTGACCCAAATAATATCTTGGTATCCCAAATTGTTTTGATGTTAGTTTTAGACATGGATAAGTCTATTTAGGATTAGAGGTTTACCTTTGTGAGAGTAAAACTTTTTAGCACAAAGAGGTTACTAGTAGGTGAAAGTAATGGTTTGAGGAATAATGACCATGGGATTTCATCTTGTTAGAGACAAAAAATATCCATGAAAAAAATGCCATGAGTAGAGCCATGGTACCCAATTTAGGATTAGGATATGACTGTGATGGTTAATCACATGGTTATATATTATAATCAAATGTCCTCAAATGGAGATGGATAGGTGAATGAAGGTTAAAATCTCATAAATCAAGGGATGAGCTTAAGTTAGATAAAAAAGTGAGTTTAATCCTTGTTTTAACAAAATAACAGATGCAAATGTGAAGCATTAAGAGGCTCAAGTTCTATTTTGCCTTTAAAAGAGGATAAATGATAAGTTATTTATCTATACTTATGGGTTATGATGTAGGGTCCAAGCCAATACAAAGAAAATTTACCTCTTTTTATTTTCTCCATGTTGGTGACATGCTAATTTTCCTTAAGGATGAGATCTCTAATATTTAATTCTCATTCTTTTAGGTGTTTGTTATAAGCATGCTTGATTCTCTCTTGGTAGACACAAAGATGTTTAAGCCCTATGAGGTGATGTTAGTCAAGTAGCTCAAGTCATGCTAGTCATTCTTGATGATAGTCACTCTCAAAAATGATTTCTTGCAAATATATGTAAAGAGGGAATTTTGACTTCTAGAGGCAATATTGACTTTGTTCCAAATACCAGAGAGAAAGGGGTAATACCTATAGAGGTTTGAATGCTAGTGGGATATGCCCATAAAGTGAAAGGGATGTGAAAGTACCAATCCTGACCTAAAACATAAACTAATTTGGTTAAAATTTTGTTAATTATTTTGGTAGAGGCTTCTACATATCCATTTACTTGTGGATGGTAAGGTGATGAAAAGCTTAACTTGATGCCAAATACATCACAGAGACCTTAAACTTTATTGTTCTTGAAATATTTACTATTATCAATGATGATCTTATAGGGAACATTGAAATGATAGATGATATGATGGTTGAAGAAGTCAATAATTTTTTCTTCTTTGGTATAAATGAGAGGAATGGATTCCAACCATTTGGTGAAATATTTAGTGGTGGTAATGATGTATTGGTGGCATTGTGATGAATGATGATTGATTTTCCTAATGAGATTGAGGCCCCATTATGAGAATGGATAATAGTCTTTGGATACTTATAGGCCATGGGATGGTGTATGGTGTAAATTTACATGTTGTTGATACTTAACACACTTCTTTACATAATTTCAATAGTCTTGGTTAAGGGTAACCCAATAGTAGCCAAGGCAAAGAATATGTTTAGCAATAGCTAAACCACTGAAGTGTCCCCCACATATCCCATCATGTGTTTCCTTGATGGTATGGTAAACTTAATGATCATGAATACAATGGAGAATGAGACTATGAAATCCATGTTCGTAAAGGATTTCCCCTAGTATGGTGTAATGAGAGGTACTCTAAACAAAGCATCTTCAAGAATTCTAAGAGAGGTTGAGAGGAATGATACCAAGGTTGAGGTAATCAAAAGTTTGTTTGAACCATATGTCTAATGGATATTGATCTACATTAAAAATGGTAAGAAGGTTAGAATGGATATAAGAGGGGGTAATAAAATAATGGATAATAACAAAGTGCTTAGAGTTAGAAGGTTGAGATGGGATTTGGGAAGCAATGGAAGCCATTATATCCATGAACTTGTTGGTAGATCATGGAACTGACTAGATAAGGTAATGATAAAATGATGTTAAGATTACATCTAAGAGTTTTTTGTACTTTATTAAGACATCATTATTTCATTGGTAAGATCCATTGATCTAGTTGACTATAAGTTGGGAATCACCAAAGATACTGATTATCATGGATCCCAAGGCTAGAGTGGTTTGGAGACCTATGACTAGGGCTTCATACTTAGCCACATTATTGGTGAATTAAAAATAAAATTTAAATGAAAGGGGAAGAGGTTTACCATTGAGGAGAATGAGAATAACTCTAGCACCCACACCATGTTGGCATTTGGATCCATCAAAGAACATGGTCATTTGGTAGGTGGGGTCCTCTTAAGAAAGAGTCATGATAGACTTGTTTAGAAATGCAAGAGGAAGAGGTTGGTTATCAGGTAGAGAAGCTTTGAAAAATTGATAAGAAATCAATTTCCCTTTAATTAACCTTTTATAAAAGGAACTCAAGATTAAACTCGACTAAAATCATGATCCACTTAGCCATATGTTGGTTTTGGTATGGTTTGGAGTGCATGTACTTGAGTGGGTTAGTGCTAGCGATGATAAAGGTTTTATGATTGAGAAGGTAGTGATGAATCTTGGAGGATATGAAGATGATGGAGAGGTAAAGTTTTTAAAGATGGGTATATCAAGTTTCATACTCTATAAGTGTTTGACTTATGTAGTAGACAACTTGCTCTTTAATTTGTTCATCATGGCAAATGAACATTTCCCCTAGGGATGGTTAGTGGTGGAGATGTAAAGGTAGAAGGTTTGATCCTCTTTAGTAGGATTTAAAGTAGGTGGAGAAATAAGGTATTATTTTAGTGAATCAAAGGCTTGTTGGTAGTATTTAGTCCATTTAAAAGATGTGTCTTTCTTAAGGAGATGGTGAAAAGGTTGACATCTATTTGATAATTGAGAGATGAAATGTCAGATTGTTTAGAGCTTCCCCTATAATCTATGAAGTTGCTTAATGTGGGTTAGAGCTGGCATTTCCAAAATTTCTCTGACTTTGATAGGGTCTACCTTTATTCCTCAAAGGGAGACAATGAAACCAAGGAGCTTTCTAAAAAGAACACCAAAAATACATTTCTTGGGGTGGAGTCTAACATGGAAGTGGATAAGGTGTTTGAAGATGATTTTGAGAACATCTAGATGATATGTGATATTTGGATTTCCAAAGGAGATCATCTACATAGTCCTCAATGATTTTATGGATGAGGTCATGGAATATATAGGTCATCACATATTGGTAGGTGGAATAAATATTATTCAAACTAAAGGGCAAGACTTTGTATCAAAAGGTTTCTCATGGGGTGATGAAAGAGGTTTTGTGTTAATCCTTGAGAGAAATCAAGATCTAATTATATCCTAAGAAACTATCTATGAGAGAAAACATATCATGGCTAGCTGTAAGATCAAAAAATTGGTCAATGTTAGGCAAAGAGAAGTCATATTTTAGACAAGCAAGGTTGAGGTCACAAAAGTTGATATAAAGGAAAAGTTACCCTATGGGTTTGGTAATGGGAATGATGTTAGAAACCCATTGGGGATAATCAATGGATTGGATGAAGTTGATAGATAAAAGGTGTTGAAGTTCATCTTTGATTAGAAGGGTGATACAAGGGTGCATCCTATGAAGCTTTTGTTGAATAGGTTTAACATCAGGATGGGTGACAATGTTATGGAGAGAAATAAAAGGGTCAATTATAGGAATATCCTAATAAGACCAATCAAATGTTATGATTTAAGCATGAAGGATGGATAATCTTATTGTTTTATAGAATTTAAGGATTGTCCAATATTGATGATGTGGGGGCTATCCTAAGTACCCAAGTTGACATCAACGGTAGATTCATTCAACATGGTTTGGTTTTTAAGAGGAAGGTATCTATGGATAAAAGAATATCTTACATCAAGGTAGGTGAGAATGGAATCATCATCTTAATATTTAATGGTGTTGATGGTAGGAGAATCACTTTTTACCATTTTATGATGGATGAGAGGAAGAGTTTTAGTTCATCCATCCTTTTGATAGGTTAGGGGGCCAAAACTAATGGTATTGATAAAAAAAATTATATGGGATGATATAAAAATATTCAGACTTCAAGAGAGATGGGGTTGGTGAGGATGGGACATCCTCATCGATGGTGGCACTGGGTTTAGGTGAGGTGGGTTCTTCTAGTGGTATGAACCCAAGACTAAATAACTCAAAAGGTTTTTGAGTTTTGATTATGGGTAGCTTGTGAGGTGATTATTCATAAAGGTTAAGGATAAACTCCTTCCAATCACACCTATAAATGTATATTTTGGCAAATGTGGGTCTATTCAGATATAAGAAATTAGAGGTAAATGGTCAAATATGAAGGGTGGTAAAGGAATCAAGAAGTGGATGGTCAAGTCCCTTATAGATTAAATTGGTTTGATGATTAGATAGACTAAAAGGAATGATGGTTTCCATGTTAGGATCATAACTTTTACTTTTCCCTTATATTTTTGTTGGGCCCTTGATTGGGTAACCATATGGATAGTGTAGATTAAGGGAAGTGTTGGTTTAGATGTTTGCTTTGGTTCCTCCTTACTTTCAAATGAGATTGGAAGAGTAGGTAAATGTTGGATTGGTTGAGTTGGTGGTTGGGTTAGTAATGGGCTCAAGGGAGGTTCGTCTGATAATAGATCATCCTCAACCCACAAGCTATGGACAAGTGTTTGAAGAGCTTTATAATTATTCGTATCATGTCTTGGTGTCCTATGGTATAGGCAAATCAAATTGTCAATGAACCATGTTGGTTTAAAATGTGAAGGTTTGAAAGGTTTGATGAGTGGTAAGCTCAAAGAAGAGGTTTGTAATAACCTTTATAAAATAGCTGATTAGGATTCAAGGAAAGGTGTTGGAGGTGATAGGTTTTTATTTTTAAGAGTGTGAGACTTCATAAAAGTAGGATTCATAATGGAATTGGAGGTGGTGGAATGGTTTTGGTAGGTGGTTTCAGTCGAGATTATTTGGTTATGGTTGGTTTGGAGGTGGAATATTTAGAGGTGGAGAGTGAAGTTTTGGTGATAGATTGGAAGGTAGAGCTAGCTAGGCTAGTTAAGAATGATGGAGATTTGTTTTCTTGGTTGATATATGTATAGGTAGAGTAAAAGGAGAAAGTTTACTAGATGAGGAATAGGTAATGTGGATAGTAGAGGGATGGGGTCCTAAAATTGAAGGTAAAAGATAAGGGGGTGGTATGGTCTATTTATAGATGGTTTCAATTTTTTGATAGGTTTAGTCAAAGGTTTATTTGGTTGACTTGATGGGGTTAATTCCAAATTCAAATATGGATGAGCAAATCTAGGTGTAGGAAGTATTCCTAGATTCTTGATGGGTTTAGTTAGTGGGGTGTATTATGGTTTAGAAATTTTAGATAGAGGTGGGTTGGAAGATTCCCTATGGTTTTAGAGGAATAAGTATCTAACGATTGGGTTAAGTTAATGATAGTTTTGAGGGTAGATGTAAGTGAGGTTAAAGTTTCTTGTTTGCTTTGGTAAGGTATCCCAAGATGGTACCAAAAGGTGGCACCATCTAGATTGGGTTCAGAGGTAACCTCTAGGATTTGAACCAATATAGAAAAAGGTTTATAGATGGGTTTGATTCCTTGGTCATTGGTTTCAAATATTAAACCCATAGGTTTAGGTGAGGGAATAGTTTCTTCACATTTTTCTTGGGTGGAAGGTTCTATGGTTGAGGAAGATGGTGTCTCTAGGGAAAGAATAGAGGATATGATCTCTTAATTTGAAGTGGTTTCCAAAGAAGGAGTGGTTTGTTTTATGGTAGGTAAGGAGGGTGTGGTTTGTTCAAATGGAAAAAGGGAGGTGGTTTCTTCCTTTGTTCACATGTCCAAAGGAAAGAGTAGTGATTTTGACACTTACATAAGTGGATTAGAGGAAGAAAAAGTTGAATAAATGGTTGGATCCTTTGGTATTTATATCAAAAGAGAGGTGGGCAAGTCAATGGTCTCTTCAATTGAAAGAGAGGAGGGTTCTTCCTTTGTTTGGTTTTCCAAAGGAATAAAATAATATTCCATCACTTAAATAAGTGGAGTGGAAGAAGAGGTAGTTGAGGTAATAGTTTCCTCAATACTAGGTTCATTAATAATGACATTGACCATGTGCACCTTACAAGCATGAGATGATTCTAGTTGGTTGTTTTCATGGTTGGTGGAAGGTGCATGGTTAGGAAAATGTTTTTGAAATATGTCTAATGATTGATTTGGAGGTGAATTGGGATTATCTAATGCAAGCTCACCTTTGTCAATCATGTTTTGGACAATAGTTTTAAAGGTATTGCACCTACTAACATCATGTCCAATAATGCGATGGAAGGCACATAGATCATTTTCATTGTACCAACTAGGTGTGGGGTAAGAAGCATTGAATTGTTGGGGTGGTTCGCTAGGAGGAAGTTTTATGAGATTATCTTTAAGTAGTTTATCTAAAACTAAAGCATAGGACTCCCCTATAGGAATATATTATCATGGAGTGGTTCAGTTTTGGTTTCAAGTTTCTTATTTTGATGGGTTGGAAGAATTGGTTTGATTTGGTTGGTTGATAATTGGAGGTGGAGTAGATTTTAAGACAAATATGTTTATGTTTGCCTTTGTCTTAGTGTTGGGATGGTTGGAAGGGTTAGTGGTTTTAGTTGAAGAAGGGTCAATGAATTTTAAGTTAGAATTATTGTTTCTTAGTTTCAATTTCCCTTCATCAATGGCTATAATTTCAAGTTTACATGCCATGGTAAATGCCTCATCAAAGGTTCTAAACATCTAAACCTAAAGATTTGGAGAAATATGTTTGGTACAACCTCAAGAAAAGAGTTTAATAAATTTAGGTTGGGGTAATGAGAAATAAAGTTTGTTAATAAGACCTCTCCATCTAGTGATGAAGTTAGTAATTAATTTATCATTGAATTGCCTAATGGAGTAAAGGTCAGTGATGGAAACCTTTTTAGTTATGTTGATGAAAAAGTGATCTAAAAATATTTGGGCTAGTTGAGAAAAAGAGAAGATAGAGTACTTGGTGAGAGCACTATACCAATCCAAAGTTGATCCAGATAAGGACATGGGGAAGGTACAAAGGAGAAGAGCATCATCATATGCAATCAAATACCAAGAATGGTGAAATTATCTTAAATGTTGTTGGGGGTCCTCCTTTATTTGGAACTTAGAAAACTTAGGTAGTTCCCATTGAGGAGGATAATATCAAATTGAAATGTATGGGTGAATGGGTTCATTATAGAATTAATCATAAGATAAAAGGTTATGAACTCCAAAACTAGATGATTCAAGATTGGACATTTTATCGATCAACATCTTAACTAAGTTTCTTTGAGTTTTGGGAGCTCCATAATTATATGGTAAGCTTGGTTGAGGTTGGGTGGATACAATATATGGATAAAAGGTGGAAGGTTGATAAGATACCACATATTGGTATGTGGTCATTGGAGGTTGGGATGGTGCCACATAAGGGTTGATGGGCACAAAAGGTTGGGTAAAAGGTGCTATGTATCCTTATAGATTAGAAACATATTGGTAAGATGTCATGGGTATGTTTTTAGGGATAGCTATGGGTTGATTTGGAGGTATGGATAGGTTGATAGATGGTTGGGGTTAAGTGGTAACTCTTGTACTAATAGGTGGAAGGGTAGGAGGTATGGAAAGTACCAAATTTTGCAGAGGTGTAGAAATTGGTTGGTTGGTGGTGACAAGAGGAATGGTGGAAATAGGGGTTGAAGATAACCCTATGGTGGGTGGGGTATAGGTAAAAAGAGGTAAGTTTTACCCTACATTGGAGGTGTTGGTTGGTATAGGAGGGGTTTGGTTATAGGTGGGAATGTTGGATTAAGTTTTGATGGTGGTTGTGTATGGGATATTGGTAGAAGAAGATGCTTGGGTGATCAATGGTTGGGTAGAAGTAACACCAACCATAAGAGGGGGAGGTAGACCATAGGGTGTATCTATGGGAGGAATTGAATTAGTAGAGGTACAATGAAATAAGGTGTTAAGGTAGTGTTGAAGGGTTGTTATCAAGGAATGTATAAAAATATACATCACCCTCAACAACTATCCACAATATGGTAGGTGGGGGATAAGATGAGGAGAATGCTCAACATCTGAAGTATACTCCATAGAGGAAGAAGAGGAAGAGGAAGGCGGCACTTGGTTGGTTTGATTTCTCAACTATTGTCTAGTAAAGACTATGTGAGAAAATATGAAAGAAATGATGAAACTTACACCTTAAACAAAAAACAAGTAAAATAAAAGAACTCAAGGAAATCCAAACATACACTAATATTGTATTTAAAACTTAAGATTCTTTTTTAGATTGTTTTTGGATTATGCCTTAAAAAGTGTGAAGAATAATTTTGGATTATAGATCGAGTACTAAAGAGGAAATCTAAGGTTAGTTTTAGGTTGTGTTTAAGTTTTCAAGAGAGAAATCTATATTGAATTTCAATACATGGATTGATATTGGGGCCTACCCCCTCACTTCACACACTAAATCAATAAGGGTGTCGGGTGCTTAGCCAAGATATACTAAATTTTAAAGTTTATACTCAACTAGATAGCTGATTTGGTTCTCCCCTTGGTAATGACCTCCAAGTAGGATTTCTAAGAAAGGATAATGTTTACTGCTAGGTGATGAAATCCTAGTCGGACCTTCTCTCAAGTTTTTTTTGATGTGTTGATTGATTATGTGGTTTGGTAAAGTGTGTGATAACAAAAGTGAATCTATGATTAATTACTTTGATTTTAGGTTAACTAAATGAACTAAATCAAGTAAGCAATAAATGTAATGCACTATTTATTTTAAGCCTGAAATAAATTTTAGATTTTGTTGGATGAGCATAGAATAAAGGAAGAAAAAAGGGCACCTATATGATGCTAGGTCCCATCCGTCGTGTTAAAATGTTTTTCTTAATTTATAGTCATTTCTTAATTTTGGAAGAAGATAAGAAACTAGTAATAAGGGTGTGGTATAAATACCTAGTTGGTAATGCACATCTAATATAGATGATGGAGAACTCCTCTTTGGCTAGGAAGAAATAACCTATAAATAATAAAGTACTATTAAAATGGGTTTTTATCAAGATAGTTAAGTGGACTGCCTAGCGTAAGCTAGATCTAAGAAGCATATGCTTGCTATGAGGATATCAATCCACTATTGATAACAATCAAGTTGGAAATGATAAAGTAAGGTAATTGTATAAAGTAAATGAAATATAATAAAATAAGGAATGTAGAATGATTATTACATAAAATGACTAAATATAACAAAAACAAGTCAATACTCATGCTAAGGTGGATGAAGTCAGGTTAAAAAAATTAGGAAAGGGTCTATGAATAGGTAAAAACACAAAAATTTAGGTTTGGATGGGCTTAAGGGGCTAAAAATAACATGCTATTTTTTACCACAATGACCATCAATAATTAGGTAAACCATCAATAGTTGGGTTGACAGTCAATGGTTGGGTAACCATCAGTGGTTGGGGCGACCATCGATAGTTGTGCTAACCATCAAAAGTTGCTTATGGATTTATCAAAGTGTCTAGAAAAGTGTTATAGAATAGCTAGGTAGTCAGATAATGGTTTTATTAAAGATCTGATAGAGAGGAAATAAGGTACAAACATGTCTGATTAGGTTAAGGAGGTTATAAATCTAAAATAATAAAAAACAAGTAGAATATACTTATAGATTTATAGATGGTTGATGGTTTAAGGTTGGGGAAATTTTGCCAAAGTAATAGTACTTTGGCCTCAAAAGAAAATTTGGTAGAGGTTCAGGTCACTTTGGTTGTTGTTGAGTTGCTGAAGGAGGACTAGATGCAGGAGAGCTTGAATACTTATGTGTAAAAATATTTCATATCTTGAACATGGATTTATTTCACCTCTTACTCCCGTCCTTTTATAGGCAAAGAGAGATGGAGGATGGAAGGTTTCTTAGAGGGTGAGGTTAATTATCATGATGATTAGAAGTTTGTTAGCACCACATAAGATGAATTTATTAAATTGTGCCTCATTATCTTGCAAACACTTGGTGATGAGTTAAGAATTTGAGGACTTAACCATCAACGATTAGACTAACCATCAATAGTTAGGCTGACTATTGGTGGTTGAATGTTTGAAGTTAATTTAGTCAAGGAAGGGGTTAAGAGGGTTGGTTAAAAATGTTGCTTAAGGGTTAAGTTAGTAGGTTAGTGAATTTAGTTAACTAAGTGGTCAACTAGACTCAAGGTCTAATAGGATAAAGAAGGGTCTATTAGGCATTTTAACATCTAAAACCCTGGTATGTGATCTTCTAGTGTCTATATTAGACTAGTAATTTCCCATAATAACCATCTTTAGTGTATCCTCCATGCCAAGATTTCATTATATGTTCTAAAGTGGATCTAAGTACATGTGTTATGTATTTGTAATTATGTCACATATAATTCTAGTGCCATGTTCCATGTGTATATCTAGATGATTAGTCAATGCATCAAGTGGATCAAATTCTTCACTGTCATCAACTTAGAACACAATTTTTGCTTACCCTTTCAAATTTTTTCTTGAAGTGCATGATTGATTATAGGTTCTAGTGTAGAAGAAGATGACTGATCAATAAGCTCATTTAAAATGGTCAATCCTTCCTCCAACATGTCATGTATGCTTTAAATCTAGTCTTCAATGGGACTTGGGTTATTGATGACTTCTTGATGCATTTATTGAAGTGTAAGGCATAAATTCATCTTTAGGGATGAATATGATAATGCCAAATCCATATTATCCTTAATTAGGTGCCATCAACATGTACTTAATATGGATCATTCCTCATGAACATGCCACACTCTGGCCCAAGTGCATAGAGTGACATAAAATGCATGAAACCAAATATTCTCTAGAAAGAATGTTTCATCAACCACCCATATTTCTTTGTAAGCCTCAAGGTGAGGTTCTGATGATCTAATACCAATATAGATGATAGTGCCACATATATGGTTTTCATGATGAAATTTATGATGTAATACAAAATGTATATGGTCCCAATTAAGAAGATACTCATGATGATTTCACCACCACCTTGTAGTTGTGTCATAGAATGTGAACATGTGATCACATGTGATCAACATTAGAATCATATAGGGCCTCCATTTTTTGGATGAATCTAGGAACTTCTATTTACCCATGTAACCATGTAGCTTCATCTATACTTTCAATCAATAAAACCATAATTTTTCCATGCATGACTTACCTAGTCATAATACAAACAAACCTATGGAACTTTTGATATTTGTACCTAGTGTCTTCACAACTACCAATGTCACCACATACTCTCTTAGTAAGGTCATAGTCACTTTCATCCCAACATTCATAGGTATTACTCATATTATCAGAGAGGGATTTTACATCCATTCATCATAGGATGCCATCATTGGTGGGATCATGGTATTTATTACCTTGATATGTGATGTTATATCTCTGATTAATATCCTCATCAATGTTAACTAATTCAACAAATGGGGACCCATGAGCTTCGTCTAATGGAATGATGATGCACTAGTCAATATTTTCAAAGTTGATGTATCTATTTTTGAAGTTGAAATAAACATTATTGGTATAACAACATGGATGACCCAATAGGGTTGAGAAGTCACCAGCCTTAGCCAATTCCATAAATTTAGAGTCTATTTTGAAAGGACCACCGAGGATATCCATAATGGCATTTTTAAGGACATTAATAGACAAAACATGGGTCTTTCTAGCCATGAAAATTACATGGGGTGAAGGTTTCAAGGTTGAGATAGACATATTTTTCTAAGCAACCTTTGTGAAGACATTGAATTTAATGTCCTAGATTACCCATCCATTGATGGTGGTGTTCACCAATATTTCTTTGTCTTCTTATGGGCTAGGGGGGATGGGAGTATATTATCATCAAGAATGGTTTAATAGATGATATTTAGTAGGATTTTGTGTCTAATTCTTAATCTAGTTATGTAATAGAGGTAAAATATCCTCATCTAGTAGGCATTTATAGAGATATTGGAAGTCATCCTACACTTTGTCTTGGTGGTTTGTAGCCTTTTGCATATTGGCATGTTGAGTGGCATCATGGTCCTTAAGAAATTAAATCTCCCCTTATAATTCCCTTACTAAATTCATAGTATCTTGGAGCACCTATTTCTATTGTTGAGCATCAGGATACCTAGTTACATGAGCCTCTTCACACTATACCTTATCAATAGGTGGAGTGGATGTAGACTAGGACTATCCACCACTATCCATTGTATTATTAACATTTTAGGTTGTTGGAGTGATAGGGCATGATAATTAGTGTGTCTTATCAATGTGTATCATATTTTCACCCTTCTAATTTATTTCCTTTGTAATGGCCATGTAAAAATTAGGACATTCCTCTAAATGGTACTCATTTCTATAGAAAGAACATGTCAGATAGACTAGGTAGTCCTGCTATTAGTGATTAGGGGAACCACACTTATAGCATGTCCATGGTGGAAAGTGTCCATCTCCACACTTATGACCTTGACCTCACCCAAGATAACCACCATTCTCTTGTTTATTTTAAATAGAGGCCTAATGCATACCGCACACATGTACCTCATGAATGTCATTGATGAGTCAATAGTCATTGATATCATGGGTATTTCCATCACATATTTTATAATAAGTGGACAGCTTTGACTACATGGTATGTTAAAATAAATGACAAGCTTGAACATCATGTTCATCTTATAAAATATCCCATGACTACTTCAGTACAATTCTTATGGTCTTATAAAGATAATTATTTATTTTATGGTCTTTAATCACGCAATTGGTACAACATAGGACACTACGAGTGTCATGAGCATTGTGTGTAGTCATTTTTTCTAATTAAAATTCCATTTTAGTTATTTTAGACTCCATAAAATTTTTTATTCTCATATCAATTCTTCAAATGATTTCAACATAAATGGCAACTTCCAAGGCCTTATGTGGGCTGGTAAAAGTTCTTTGAGACAATGTTTATCGAAAGGGGAAAAACAAACCTCCCATGAACCATTGAGAATGTTTAACAAAATTAATCTCAAAGGAAAGGTTAGAGAGAAGTGTCTTAAACCATGCATCATACTCATGCACACTCTTAATTATCTCTTATTTTATATATTTAAGTGCATCAATACTATGTTGCTCAAACTCTAGAATATCAAAATCCTTGAGGAATGTTGCCTTAAGCTAGTTATAATCAACTACTACTTGTTGAGGATCATATATACTATACCATTTATGAGATCATTCTAGGAGTGTGGTTTTAAATTTAGTGGCTTTCACTCAAAGGAGGTTATGGTGTGTGGTCTCCAGATAAGTTCATAATTGTGAACATGTTTGACAACATTCTCCACACCTTGATATTTTGGAAAATGGAGGGTTATTTCATAGTACAAGGTGGGTGGTTGAGGTTTTTTCATTAATGTCTTTCAATAAATTCTAAGTCCTCCTATTTAGGGGAATTACATCACTTCCTCCTAGACCATCTCCTAGTCCACCAAATGAAACACCACCTAGTCCACATCCTACACCTCTAGTAGTAGCCAAAAATACTTGAGACATTTGGCACTGAATTAGGTTGATTCACTCTGTTTAGGCTAGTAATTTTCCCACTACTTATGCTAGATCCACTAGGCATACCAATTTGGTCCATGAAATTATCTTGTAAAGGAAAATAAAGAGTTAATATACAAGTATCTAAAATTTTCTTGATTAAGGGTTCTCTTATATGGTCAATCTCTGACTCTATACTATCTATATCCTAGTTGTGTATAATTAGTTTGTCTAACTCAAAAGCATGAATTTACACTATGGTTGGGGAACTGGGTTGGTTCAAGTTGGGTTATTCAGTCTCTACTGCCTAGATTGTTTTTCTTGCATTTACTAGAGATGGTGTTTGTTATGGTTTAAAATTTAGAGTCCTTGGGATTTTGTACTTCCTTGTGGATCCTTACAATACTTCTTGATTCCTCTTATCCCCTTAGTATTTCCCTTTAAATATATAATCCTTCACTAATCTTCATCATATATTTTCTTCTATAACTCCCACTAAATTATTACCATGCCAAACTAGTAATCCTTAACAAATACCCATACATTCTCATACTAACCATGCTGCTCATGTGAGGAATAGTTTAGACTTTGATGGGAAAAACCTCAAGTTTAGATTCAACAAACAACTTCTTCACCTCCAAAGGGAAATGCCTAAGATACTAACCATGTGGTTCTTAGAGAAACTATAACTTAGATTATTTTGTACAAGAATAAGTTGAAGTAATGTAATATAAGATGTAACTATTTAACACCCCTCTCCACTAGACATCAATACCTCACATCCACAATTCTCCTAAGCATGCTAAGTCCATCTGACTCTCTATTTTCCAAGCTATCTTCCATTCATGATTTATTGAATATTCTTGATCATAGACTATGATCCAAGCATGAAAATGAATAAGGACTTCTACAAATAATGTTTCATCAAAGGAACTATAGAGATTTTGTTTAATTTATGCATGCATATAAACACTTGGTTTAAGAAATGAAACTAGAAAATTATCTTTGACACTAGTAAATCATCATTCAATTTTTTTGAGAGATAATCACTCAAGAATTTTACATAATCATGTAACAAGTGCTATGGGTCTTGACATTGAAACCAAAATGTTGGGTTAATTTCCTATATAGGTGCATGTTGAAGTGACTAAGACCTAACAAGCTAGTGCACTGACCTTTCTCACAAGACTTAGGTTTATTGTGCACTCAATAGAAGCACATAGTAAGGGATAGGTTCATATGAGTTTTGTCATTCAAAGGTGTACTTAACATATATTGACACTTAAACATTCACCTTATTCAATGACTAAATAGAAAAATAAATACATAGTTATGGGCCTAAGTTCAATTAAATGAACAAATATAATGAAAATGACCAATACCATTTGTTTATATAATCCACATGATAACATTTAGATAACATAGGTTCTATTCATCATATTCATAAAAGATTCACAAGTTACATAATAGGGCATGGTGAAACTCATTGACATAATTAGCTATAAACTAGAATACAACATCAATATCATAATGATATCTCTGATTAAACCATTAAAATAATATTTAACATCAATAAATCATTATATAATAATGATTAGAAACATTACAAAGATCTAAATAGGGGTATTCATACTTGGTTCTCCCTAACCAATTAGTTAAAATAGTAATAACACTCTCAGTGACTAACACACAATCTCTAGTGGAATAAGATTCATAGTAACCAACTACATTGTTTCCTAAGGACCCAATCCTTTATGCCCTTATATTCCCATTTAGTGTTGGATCCTCATTTCCAAGTTTCTATCTTCATTCAGGATGGTGATAAACTCGTGCATGATTTAAGTTTATTCTATCCCTGAGAATATTTCCTTAACCATATTCTACTTCCTACATACTCCCCAAATCTTTCATTAATATTCTAAGCCCTTTGCTCTTGGGTTATCAATTTATTATGCATCTTTTCTAACTTGGTCTTTTTGTGTTATGATTTCTTGTACCATGGTCCTTTACACTTACATAACTTTTGAATCATGATCCTTCTATCCCATGCTTGTTCTACACCATGCTTATTCCATATTGCTATCAAAAGATAATAAAAATTTATGTTGCCAAAGTGCATTTACCTAGGGTTTCATCTCTTAGAACCTAAAAACACCACTTCATAATGGGTATACAAGTTGGGAAAACCATTGGATGGGATAATGATGAGTAGTTAGCTTGACCATCCCAATGGGTACCTACACCATGTGATAACTAGACATCAAAATTAACAAAGAAGTACATAGATGAATTCATTATATAAAGGAATAGACTATTGCATAACAAGCTAGGTGGTTTGGACTCAACTGATGTGATTACACACTTATGTTAAACACTTAAGACCATTTAGTGCATTTGACATTTATATATTTTAGTTAAAACCCCACTTATTTCATAACTTCTTTCCAAATGTTGAGTGTTACTCTAAGTTTGTGCCACATATCAATGCTTGAGAGATAGAGGGTGGTAAAAAATCTACCTATACCTATACTTTAATTTTTTGATTAACACTTAATTCCTTACAAGAATTGGTGTATCGATGGAAACTTTGGTAGAATCTATGCACGCCCATGTTAGTTTTAGATATAGGATGCGCCATTAGTGGTACTTCTATTTTCTTTGATTTACATGTGTGTTTTTAGACTAAATCTATTTGTTTGTAGTGTCATGTCAAAACAAGTCAAAAACTATCACGTTATTTTCACACCCCTTTAGTTTAAGAGGTGTTACTATGTTTGTTTTGTGTCACACTTTTTTCCTTAGATTTTAATTCCAAAACCATTTGTGTGTCATTTATTTAAATCAAGTATCTTTACATTTCCCATTTTTCCTTAAACATTTGCCTTAGATTTTTGAGTCAAAAATCATTGTCATGTCATTTGTTTAAAGGATCATTATTATGTTGCCTAAATTATTCCAATATCTTGTCACTTTTTCAACCAAGTTCCAAACTATTGTTATACCTCTTTTATTTCAAACACGTAGTAATGCTACCCATTTTAGTTTAGATATTTCCCTTAGAACATTCAAGTCTTTTTGAATTAAATATGAAACTCAACCTTTCAAAGTGAAAATATTAAACTAATTAGTTTTATGCTAAATCCTTGTCTAATTTGGGCTTAGGTTATCTAACTTTTATGTTTAGATCATGCTACTTGGGTATATTTCCTATTTTGATCTAAAATAACCCTTTGCCTAGAACCTAGTGGTTCTTTTTTTTCTTGTACCTTGTTTGAGCATCCTTAGATCCAAGTCATTGCCACATGTCTTGTTTGAATTTTATTATGCCAAATTTTGAGTGTCCTAGTTCCATTATTCCAAAATTCTCTTTTGAATCAAATATTGAGTCTTAGTAATCCAATTATTGAGTGTCATCTAATCTAATTGCCTTAGTTTAGTTTGATTTCAATTTATTTATTTTTGAGTCTATCATTATTTTTTACATTATAATGATTATAATCACCTTTAGGAAAATCATTTCCACCTTTTGATCCTAGTTCATAGTTGTTCTACTTTATCTAGACAATTTTGTTACTAATTATAACTACCTTTGGGCAAATCAATAACCTAACCATAAATGGGTTTTGAGCTTTTGTGTTAGTTTTATGACTAATTATAACCACCTTTGGGAAAATAAGTATTGTTTTTTAGATTAGTTTCATGTTTTATTTAGTCCTACCTTTGCCCAATTTAGTTATTTAGCCCTTTGTGCCTCTCTTACAGAGCCAAATGTCCTTTGTTTTTAGACCTCAATTGTTTGTTACCTTTAGACCCTTCGTTTTTCATGATACCTATCCATAGATTAGAATTTGCCTCATTACAAACATAATGGGACCATGTATAATCTAGGCTATACAAACTTTATGATCAATGAACCTTTTATTCAAGAGTCACATGACAACATAACTTATGAGATGGATCCCTATCCATCTTATAACGTGCAATACATTTAACAAAGGCATGAACCTTTAACATAATATTTAGTGACTTTACCTCCTTATCCAAGTCAAAATCCAAATCAAACAACACAATACCTTTCTCAAATGATGAGACATTGAAAAAATCCTACAACAAGAGCCCTACTATGTAATGAAACTAACACAAACAATTTATGATCCAAGATTATTTGAACATCATTTTTTAGAGAACAAATATGAATTTCTTGTTAGCACTATCAAATTATGAGATATGTTTCTTCTAGGCTTCTCACATGAAATTTTGAGTAGTTTGATTATAAATCCTAGTAATGAGCCTTGAATTCAACCATTTGAATAGGCATAAAAAAGATAAATTCAATCTTTATTCCAAATGTTACAGCAGGACCTAAATATTCTTGCAAAAGGTAAAGGCCCTATGGATGAATAAATAGAAAAAGTATAATAAGCATACCAAAACAATCTCAACCTAGCTCACAATATTAATGCAAGGGCTATTTATAACATGTTGCTTATTGAGATATCTCCATCAATAGGGAAAAAAATGGATTCTTCAAGTTATGCAAGCCAAAACATATACCCATTTATCCAAAGAACATTGGTTGGTGACATGTATAATTACCCTATTTATATGGAATAGATTTTTACTCAAATAGAATACCTTACACAAAAAATTATGGATAACATGAAAGTGCATTCCAATCTAAACCAAAGTGGGTCTAGTTTACTACTAAACAATACATAAAATATTCCTCCAAATAATGTCATGAGTGGATTTTAACAATAAGGAATAGGTACACCTATTTCCCAAAATCAATAAACAACCTCCATTCCTCAACTAGCTACTTCCTCAAGCATGCAATAGGGGTAACGAACCAATAACAAACCAACATACCACCATAACAAGTATAGATAACTATGCCACCTCAATACATGAAAACAAATGGTATGACATAATAAGCACAAACTAATATACGTTATCAATCACAAATATTTCTTAACCAACAATGTATTCCTATTGGTTAGAAAGTGCCAGTTGATCAGCAATAACAAATACCAAACCCCAAATAGTTTCCTAACCAGAAAAAGTGTTGCTACAACAATAAGTGCCTATTCAAAAAATAGTGTGGATTAAATAAAAAGTGTTAATCCAACAACAAGTTTCTTATATACAATAGGTAACAAGTTATAGACAACAATTACCTTTTATTTAATGGGTATCCTACTCACAACAAGGATCCAACTATCAGCACCTCCAATAATAGGGATTTAGTCAACAACATGTTCCCTATATATAATAAGGTTTGACAAGTAGGAAACAAGTTCCCTTCTAAACCCAATAATACCAACACATTATGTATGTACAAATGTCATTACCATAACTAATGATCTCATAAAATGGCTCATTATATCCATAAAATAACATCCTTTTTCTTGCATATGAAGTGTATCTTAATGTAGTTTCTAAACTTATGGTTTATTTAGAATAAAATAGCAAGTATATATCATGGTTATGTCTTTAAAATTCATTTTTATCTATTTTTTAGCTATTACTAATGATAATTGGGGAAAATATATCAATGAGTGCATATACAATTCATTTTAAGCTAAGATTGATCTAAAGTATGAAGAAATAATCATTCAAGATAATGTTGAAGTAGTGTCAGATGGATCTAGCATTTTGGTCAAGTTATAACCCTAATATAAACTCCTATGGGCTTTCTATAGTAGCTATAGATTACATAATAAACTGATATAGGGTTGTTAGAGTAGCTATGGATTACAACAAGATTGTTATAGTAGCTATGGATTACAATAGGATTGCTATGGACCAGTTATGGATTACAATAGACTAGATACAAATTACATTAGACTAGTTATGGATTTGACCAGGCTTGCTACAAATTTCACCAAGCTTACTATGAATTTCACTAGGCCTGCTATAAATCTTAGCATAAATCCTATGGACTTCAACAAAAATACTATAGACTTGTTTGGAAAGTATTTCTAAATGTATTCTAATATTCCATCTATCATGAAGAATGCTTTCCATTTCAATTCTTTCTATATATAGATTTCTATGTATAGACTTACCATTATAGATTGTATTTAAATATAATTTTATGCAATTTGAATTCAATAATTAACTCTCTCCATATCAAGTGGAGATCAAGATTATTCTATAATATATTTCATTATTATAATAAGTATATCTCTCCATATTTTGTGGAGATTGAGATAAGATAGAATATCTCAATTGTTTTAGATTGAGGTAAAAACAGGTTTTGAAGGGGCCCCGAAACCCTGTAACAAAGAGCGAAAGAAAGAACGTCTAAGACCACAGGCAAAGCCTAAAAAACACTACAAGGGAGTAGCAAAAATAGGTTTTAAAAGGACCTGGAACCACTAGAGAAACATCCGGTCAAAACCCAAAAAAATAGAGATCTGGTAATACATCAGTCAAAAGATAACAAAAAGAAAACAAAGATCAGTACCAGTTTCTAAACCAACAAGAAGGACTAGATTATTCATCCAGTTCCAGTATCAAGTTCATGGCTTCTTTTCCTTTCAAAACAGTTTCCTGAGTGGTAGCCTCCAACAAAGCTCCTTTTTGTGTATCTTTCTTTCTAGAGCTTTGCCTCATCCTTTTGCTGGGACCCTCTAGTGCTTTGGTCTCCTCATTGGCTCGTTTACCTATATTGATAGCAGCAACACATAATATCTCAATTGTTACTACCAAATAAGGTGTTGGTTGGAAGCATCAAATTATAAATATAACCTTCCACACTTGAATGAATAATACATCAATACACTTTTCCTTTAATTATTTTGAGCAATCCATTTTAAAACCTATGTTCTAAGTGAAATACTCTTCTGAGGAATGAGCAAGCCACTCATTCCAAAGGAGATGAATCAATGTATTTATGTTTATTTATTTATTTTGTAATTATTCTTTTTGTTGTAAATTCTTATTTTATTTATTTTATATTGTAAACATTTATTTTGTATAGCTTATTGTAAATCTATAGGTATTTTGTGTGTTTGTCATTTATTTTAAATTTAACAAATTTCTTTATACAAGTGTGCTTTAATTTCATGCAAGAGTGTTTTAATTTATTCAAGTGTGATTTACTTTCTACAAGTGTGCTTTGATTTTTTCAAGTATGATTTTCAATTTCAGCAAGTGTAATTTTTAATTCATGTAAAGTGTGAAGTGTGATAGAAGGAACTATTTCATAAAGGTCTCTTTTTCCTATTGAATCTAGCCTTCAGGCACCAGCCCTTGATTAACAATATTAAATGAAGGGTAATGATGACACCCATCAACAACCACAATTCATTAGATAAGGTGATGTAGTTAATCCAAACTAGAATGTGTTTCAATAGTAGCATATTTAGTATCCATAGTATAATCATAATATATGAACACACATACCTAGTAATCTGATTAATTCAACCAACATTCTACAATATACCTGCCCTGATCAAGGCAATCCATCTTTAACCTCAACAACAACAGTCCACACCTTTTGATTTATTTTCACAAGAGTTGAAATAGATGAATGATGCAATTCAATCTATATAGATTTGAAAAAAAATTAAGAAATTCAAATTGGATGAGATATGGTGTTACCCATTCAACATGAACTATCTACAAATACCATTTCTACCAAGTTATGAGCTGCCTAAATTTGACAAATATAAAGGCAAAGGCAACTGTAAAGATAATTTGAAATAATTCTTTATTTCCTACCAACTAGTGTTTTATAGTGACATATACTTACTTCTGCTCTTTCTAAGGAGTCTAGCTATACAAGCTTTGGAATGGCTATTGAAATTACTGAATAATTATGTACGTAACTTCAATGATCTTTCAAATAAGTTTGTACAACAATTTTAATATAATCTCAAGCATGAGATCACTATTGTGTATTTAGTCCAAGCTAAATATAATAATGGTGAAATATTTATTGCTAATTTCAACATTATAAATCACCAAAGAGATGATTTACTCATAATCTACCAAATAAATAGTTGGCTACAATATTTACTAGGAGTTTATGCAACAAGATATCCTACCATATCAAGTTGTAATGTGCTCATACATTCAAATAGTTATAGATAAAGGAATATAGATTAAGAAATCCCTTGTAAATAAAGTCATAATCATGTTATCCTATTATAATCATAAATAGAGAAAGAACCAAAGAAATAAGAATAATCAGAACCCAATTCAAATACTGAATTTAATGCCATCTCAGGTCAATAATGAGAAACCTAAACCTTAAACTACAATAAGAATGTTGTTGAAAATGGGGTAACTAAATAATTCCATGTTTAGATGATGAAAACAATAGCTATCCATTTACCTCCACCCACTTAATAACCAACTCCTCCTTACATTCAACTAAGACCCCCACAAAACCAACCACCAAAAAATTAGAACCAATTACAAGTTCCTCCTCTAAGGAGATGACCGCCCATTACCAGACCTTTTAGTAACCTTGGTGAGCTTATTAAATTTATGTTTTGATGATTGGTTCAAGAAAATATGATTATTTGGTTGATACCAAATATGTTTATTGAAGGGATTCTTCTTCCTAATTGGTACAAGAAACATGAATTTTGTGAGTACCATCTTATTAGAGGACATTCCATAAAATAGTGTATCCAACTCAAGCATTTTATTGAGAATATGCTAAAAAATATAGAAGTAGAAAGAGACACCCATGATCCTATGAACAATTGTAACTTAGGTATCTACCATAATTTTTTTCCCCAACATAACAATAATAACAACTAATAATGATACCAAAAACAACAACGATAGAGAACTCCATCACAAAATCAATAACAATAATGTCAGCCATAAAAACAATAAAAAAATGGTCAAAACTAAGGGAAAATGACCAAACCAACTAAGGAGGTCATCATTCCATTGTGTACACCTATAAAAATGTTGTAGGACATGTTTCATGTAGTCATGTTTCCACTATCTCCATTAACCCTAGACCATCTATCAATAGACCTAGACCTTTGCCTAGCAATGCCTACCTACTGGGTAATGCTTACCAACCTCCTTATGATGGTGGTTTTTCTATAGACTATGTTGACAACTAGGCTCCATATCATCTAGGAATAATAATTTTAAGCCTCATTACCTACACATCCAACTATGAAATCTAAGAACCATATTGACATTGTGTAATAACAAATTGATAATTTAGGGTCACTATTAAAAGATTGTATCCAAATACTACAAATGAGTATATTCATATTTCCATGCCTATCAAAAATAAACCAAATGCTAAAACCAAGGGCAAGACCTATGACATTTTGGAAAAACTAAAAAAGACACCTACACACATATCCATGATGGATTTGTTGTGTATGTCCACCATCCTAAAAGACATCTTGAATGAGTAATTGAACCAATCCCTCATGCTAGATTACGTCACTCCAAAAAAATTCCAAGCTATGGTAGGACACTTGACCCATAGACAACATGTTACATTTGAACAAAATGATATGTCATCTTTAGGCCCTATAAATAATAACCCATTGGACATTAAGGTTAGTATTATTAACCATAGAGTTAAATGTGTCATTAAATATAATGGTTTGGGTCTCAATATTATGTCTCTAAAGTTGGTTAAAATCCTAGATATATAGTATCCAACTTATAGTAAGATACAATCATTATTAAGGCATATGATAATGAAAAATGGGAATCTTAAGGAATTGTTACTTTCTTAGTAGTCATTGGGTCTTTGACCCATGGTAATATATGCCATGTGTTTGATGTAGAAATATCTTATAATATATGAGTGGGATGAGCTTGGATCCATGAAATTGGGTCTATACCTTATACATTGAATCAATGTATACAATTTCCACATTTAGGAATGGAAATGACTATACCACCTAATCTTTAGCCATATCAGTATTGCAAATGCCTTGAGGCTAAATATAAAAGCTAAAAATATAAATTTGGTATGAATCTTATGCCCAAATTAAATTGAGAAAGAGATGAAAAATGAAAAGCCATTGAATCAAGCCTAGAATCTAATTACATTGACTTAAACATCTTAGCCTCTACCTTAGCCATGCCTTCACTAGAAATAACCAACCACTTCTATATAAATGATAAATCTCTTAGTAAATATAGTACCGATAATGCATTCCATATTTCCAAATCAACTAAAAACTAATCATATAGAGTGGGAAAATAAAGGAAAATTTTAGCAAAACAATCCTTTTATTTTGAAACCAACATCTAGCCTAGAATAAGACCCCTTAGTAGAAGATTATTTGTGTTTGTATAATAATGAATTAGTCTATTGTTACTAAAGTTCAAAGTATCTTATTCCAAAATGGATTATGGATCACTTAGTTTATGAAGGTAGAGACCTTGAGCTATATCAACAAGGCATGATCAAACCATTCCTAGTGGCCAATCCAAGGGACCCCTTGATATTTTAATTTAAATCACCTAGGGGTGATCTTACACACCTTATTCATGTTCTAACACCAATGAATAGTGATAATGATGTGAGAAATGATGTAAGGTCTAATATATAATTTATAGTGACCTTGTTACTAAAAATTTATTTAACCCCATACCATTTACACTATTATCCTTATTTATCAACCTTTGCATATAACCCTTTACAATCCAAAATTGATAGACTGGGAGAAATAAGAGTAAAAAATTCCATTATACAAGTTTGAGAATGATGAGGCCATATATAAATTTATGGGATTGAGGAGTCACATTCCTCTAAGAGACCATAAATAGGAATTTTCTATTAAATTGGATCTTTTTATCTACTTCAAAAAACATGTGAACTTCCCTAGCCAAAAATAAAAATAAAATCAAACATTGAGGTCTAAAATTGGAAACCTCTTTGAGGTTCTCTCTAACTATGGAATTAATAAAGAGAAAGGTAAGTTTCTTAGTGAAAATTTATTTCTAGCACCATTAGATGGGGATGTTCACCCCTCTTCCTATGAATCATAGGAGCCTTATAACCTACAGTCTATTTATGGATCATATATCAGTATTAAGGAGTGGTAATATTTTGTACATATCATTAAAGAGTGAATTGAGGTATTTTTTTCATGGCTAATTCTAGCATTAAGATATTTTGATTCTTCTTACTTAGGGGAATTAGATGAGTTAATCCATCAGGAACATGTTAATCCATCAGGAACATTTTATCATTGCCAATTAGTTCAACTCCTTCCCAACTATTTTAGATGATGATTTTACACATCTTATGGAGGACACTTCAAAGGTGAATATTGGGATTCCAGAGGACCCAAAGTGGATTAAACTAGGCATATCCCTCATTTAAGAGGAATGTGAATATTTTACAACCCTTTTGAGGTAATTTATTAACATATTTACATGGACCTCTTCAGACATACCAAGTTTGGACCCCACCTTGGTTGAACACCATCTTTTTATACATCATAATGTCAAGCATGTTAAATAAAATTTAGGTAAGATACATCCTTCTATTAATATGTTAGTAAAGAAAGAGTTGGAGAAACTCAGATGTGGAATGCATCTAGCCAACCGACTATTTAAAGTGGATTTCAAACATTATGCTAGTAAGTAAGAAACTAGAAGGTATCAAAATTTTCACAAATTTCAAAGATATCAACAAATCTTAATGGAAATATTACTTTACTTTACCTAATATTGGCATGATAGTCGACTCAATAGGCATTTATGAAATGCTTTTTTTAATGAATGGATTTTCAAGGTATAATCAAATCTGAATTTCACTAGAAGACTAGCATAAGACTACATTCACCACTCCATGGGGAACATTTTGTTATAAAATGATGTTTTTTGGATTTAATAATTCTAGAGCCACCTACCAAAGAGCCATGGTAGTGATTTTTCATAACATGATGCATGACATCATTGAGGACTATGTCAATGATATATTAGGTAAATTAAAGACTTATGTTGATCATCCACTCATATTATGAAAAACATTCAAAAGGATTTGCAAGTACAATGTCAAGATTAATCCAAATAAATGTGTATTTGGCTTCACTTATAGTAAAATATTAAGTTTCATTGTCTCTCATAGGGGTATTGAAGTCAACCCAGCTAAATTTCATGAAATTACATAAATTCCACCAACATCTATCTTGAAGCATCTTTGTAGTTTGTAGGGCAAGATTCAATCTATTAGATACTTCATCTCATAATTAGTAGATAAATGCCATCCATTTAAGCACTTAATAAATAAATGTGTTACATTATCCTATAATGAAGAGTGTTAAAAATCATTTGATCATCTTAAATAATATCTCACTAACCCACCTATTTTTTTCCACTAATGCCAAACAAGCCATTACTACTTTACCTATAAGCAATCGAGAAAGCATTGGGGGCACTTTTATCACAACATGATGAATAGGGAAAAAATAATGTCATTTATTATCTAAGATAAACATTATTCATGTATGAACACAACTATACACTAATTAAAAAGGCATGTTTAACAATGGTGTTCTCATCCCAAAAGTTGCATCACTATATGCTAAACAATAATACCATTATTATTGCCAAAGTAGATTCACTCAAGTATCTACTTTATAAATCATCTATATAGGGTCATATGAAAAAATATATGATGTTATTGAGAGATTTTGAAATTTAATATTCCAAATGAAATGACATTAAGGGATAAGTACATGCAAATCAGCTTACAGAAGCTCCTCTTCAAGATACTCAACCATTACATTTAGATTTGTTGATGAGGCCATTATGACCAATAAAGAAGTAGATGCAACGCATAAGGTTGAATAGTGGAAGATTTAATCTGATGGATCATTCATGACTCATGGATTAGGATCTTTAATATTGTTTATTATGCCATAAAGGGATCTCATTCCCAAGTCCTTTTGTATTATATTTTCATGTACTAATAACATGGTTAAGTATGAAGCACTCATTATAGGGATTCATCAAGAAGTATAGTGAATCATTTAACATTTACTAGTGTATGGTGATTCTAATTTAATCATCAATCAAGTCACATAATAGTACCAGTCCATGGATGAGAAGTTGGTACCTATAAATATATGGTTTATATTCTTAAAGAATAGATTGACAATATCTAATTTGAAATAATACCTAGAGTAAATAAAAAATAGTAGATGCCATGGCCACTATTTTTTCCATGATTGAAATCAGAAATAGAGTAAGTGATTATCAATTTCTTATTAAACATCTCTTATTGCTAGCACATGAACAATCAACCATCGAGTTGGTTTGTGATATTTTTGGTCCCACATCTCCCTGGTATTCAAACATATATGCTTATCTTCAAGACCTAACCATGTCTCCCCATTTATAACATAAAAAAATACTTTTCCCATAAATCCTCTCTCTATACCCTACTTGGAATAACCTTGTATCATAAAAGCTATGATAGAACTCTACTTCATTATTTACCTTTGATAGAATCTAGACTAGCATTGAGAAAAGTCTACAAGGAGTGTGTGGAACCCATACTAGTGGGGAAATATTATCCAAAAAGTTAATACATACTAGTTATTACTGGTTAATAATGTAAGTATACATATATGCATATGTGAAGAGGTGTGTGAAGTGTCAAAATCATGCCAATCTGATTCATGCTCTAGCTAAGACACTCAAACCATTAAAAACACTCTGGTCATTCTCAACTGGGGGTGTGACCTCATTGAGAAGATTAATCCTACATATTTAGATGGACATAAAAACATCTTGATATCTATTAATTATTTCATGAAGTGGTTGGATTCAATTCCATTCACTTACATCATTGATAAGCAAATTTCAAGTTTGTATTCAACCATCTCATTTTCCACTATGACATCCCCTCTGACATTATATCTAATAATTGTGGGTCATTTAAGAACAAATAAATTAAAGCGCTTTATTCTCAATACCACATGAAACAAAATTTATCTACCACCTACTATCCTTAGGGCAACCACCAATTTTAGGCTTCTAATAAAACCATTATTAACATTCTAAAGAAAATTGTCAATTATTATGGTTGTAATTAACACTTACAATTATTTAATTCCCTCTAGGCATATCATACCACCTTACGTACTCCAATAAGAGATACACCTTATTCACATGTTTATGGTACTAAGGAAATTTTTATTATTGAGGTTGAGTTTCATTCTCTCCTAATTTTGTTGCATCATATCATCAATGACAAAGACTACATAGTAGCTCACCTACAAGAGATAGACCTACTTGATGGTAAATGCTTAACTACCCAAAATAATATTCAAGCTTATCATAATTGATTAAAGGGTCAATACAATAGGCACATTAAGTGTCATGATTTTTATTTTGGTGACCTTGTGATAAAGGAGAATTATAAAAATGCAAATTATTAAACAAATAAAAAAGGAAAGTTACAACTAAACTAGTTAGGGCCCTATGTAGTTATTATCAACTATAGTTTTAGAGCATACAAGCTTACTATGCGAGACGGAGATAAACTTAATGAACATAATGAACATAAATTTTTTTATTCTTGAGGGACTCATATTATTATCTCCAAGGATCATTTAAATTATGACACATTATACCACTTCTTTATACTATACCCCTTTCTCATTCTACCATACCCTTCGCCAGCCAGCTATTTTTACCTATGCCCACCTATCCCATTTTGCCTTGGTTCTAACTCATTTCTATTTTAGTCACATTAAATTTTGGATGATAAATTCAATTTTATTCATTATTTTAGAGTTTAACATTTGAATGGTAGTACATGAAAGTAGTATGACAGTGGTCCTGACAATTGCATCCTTAATTTATTGTTACATTCCCACCTTGTACTAATACTTATAACCCCTATAGATAAATTAGTACCACTAACCCTTTACCATTATTTCATAATTACAAATACCTATGGGTAAATTATGAGCAACACCTTTACCATGCATTATAACATCACCTTACCATTACTGTTACCATTTGCCTTTATCTATAACTTGTTGATACTTAGATGCATTTTTTGTAGGCATAACTATAGTGAATTGAGGTCCATTAGGACTATGTAGGTAGTGATAAATTCATGTTGAGGTCACCTCATTCACCCCTTTGCCATGCTCTCACCATTTTATGAGTAACCTAAGCCATGTTCTCAACATTTTACAAGCTGAACCATATTGTATCTCATAATTCTTGATTGAGTTGAGATGCCTAGAAAACTCTAAAATTATTTGAAAAGTTTAAAACCCCTTAAACATTTGTAAATATTTTAAAAATACCAATATCATGAAAATTGGCTTAGAATTTCCATGCAAGATATGAGGTTGTCAAAATTTTTTGGGATGGGATATCTTATCTATTTAGTTTCATTTCTAAACAACCTTGGTTTTTATTTCTCACATTTTAGGGAGAACTACATCGGCCTAAGCTTCACACAGACTATGTAGCCAACACTTGGATACATGGGGTATTTTAGATTAGCTTAGCTATACTTTTCTTTCATTTTTGACCACTTCTTTTCTTTAAGGATCCTAGGAATCCTAACTATTTCATGAGTAGCCACTTGTTACTTAGTTTCCCCATCTTTATTGACCTTAGCCATATGCTCTCACCATTTTTTAAGTTAATGTTATGAGCATTATGTATTTGACTTTGATACACTAATGACCACTTGGATTTTCTTACACTCTTGTTATTCTATGAGAAATTTTTATTTGAATGCTCTTTTCATTTTATGAGTACCCATTTGCCACTGCTCCTATCCTTTTATGAGCTCATTCTCATTCCAAGCCTTAGATGTAGTATACATTGTGAATGATTATTTTAGTTCATTAGTGGATATTAATCTCTTATCTTTTAGTGTGGTTTTATCCTTGAACATACTCTCTCACTTGCATGATTTGTTTGTGTTGAAGTTTTCATGATTGAAATGTCATCCCCTCTTTTCTCACTTACTCTCCATTTTATGAGATCATTCCCATTTTTTTATATAAGTCAATCATATTTTCTTATCATCCATTTTATTCTATCCCATATCTTAGGATAACTAAATTTGGCCTGAATTTCACATTGGATCTTATGTCCATGGAACTATGTAGGTAACATCTACTTGCCTAGTGCACTTGGAGTCAACTCGGTTACCCCTTCCTTTTCTTCGATTCCACCTCATTTTGTTTTTGTTTTTTAATTATCTCCTATATCCTAGGGGTAATGTTTGTTCTCTATGTGTGTCATTGTCTCCTATAGCCTAGGGGAAATGTTTGTCATCGTACCCTTTTGTGTCATTATTTCCCTGTAGCCTAGGATTAACCTTGTGTCTTTTGATCCTTTTTTTTTTTTTCTTTTGCCATTGATACCTAGCTTAGAGGTCACCCTATTTATAAGAATAACACCTCTATTACACATTTGAATAATTTGTTTTTTGTTTGCACAAACATTATGATTAATCATTATTTATGTGTTATTATTTATTTAGCTTAGTTAGTTTGATTTTGTGTGTTAGATTAGTTTATTTATTGTGCTTTTATTTACTTTGGATGGTTTAGTTGTTTTTATTGTTGTGTTCACTTTGTTTATTTCTTGTTTTGTTGTCTTTTTTATTTATTGGTATTTTGTTGTTGTTGTTTGTATTTATTTAGTTATTTGTTCTCATGTTTTTTTTATGTGTTTGATAAGGTTTTTATTTTATTAGTGTTTTGTTGTTTATTTTTATTGGTGTTTTATTTTTTTTGTCTATCTATTTGTTTTTGTTTGTTTTTATCTTTTTTTTTTGTTTGTTTATTTTGAGTTTTGCCATTTGTTCCTTGGTTACCATAGTATTATTACATTTTTGTTTACACTTAAGTATTTATTATCCATATCATGTACTTTGGTTGTGAATTTTTGTATTGAGTCTTACACTTGCTTTATTTGTTATATTTACACCTCAGCTTTGATTATTCATATCTTATTCCTAGGTTGTCTATATTTAAATTTAAATTAAGTTTTCTATGCTTAGGGTATATATTATCATTTTACTTATCCACAACTATCATGCATAGTCTCATAAGCTAAGTCAAAACATGCTCACATAGTCTATTATAGAAATGCAATGACAACATCTCTCTGATATATCAAAACTACCAAATTACACAAACACATGCTTGAATCCATAGGAAATAAACAAGAGCAACAAATGATTCATTATATGTTTATATAGATGTGCATCTCTAAATAAGCATACATATGAGTCATATAACATAATCGAATGATAACCAAAAGAAAATATCATAAACATGAGCCTACACATCAATAAGTGTTAAACATGCATAATGTTAATCAATTTTAATCAATGTTAAACATGAGATAAACAAGATAACAATCATGACATTGCATATATATCAAAGAAATATCATAGACATATACATCAGCCTTGTAAGATACAAAACTTGATGTCAATATATCTCAAATTTCATCTACATATAGGATATATACATATCATGATGGCCTATAGATTATTCTACACACTCTAAGAGGTGTATATTTCATGTTTGTGGTCCATTTTATGCACTATTTTATCCTACATGCCTTATTATTTGGATGTACATTAACTAGACTATTATTTTAGGCTTCCCTTGAGACCCATTTAACAACATGATTTTTTAACCTATATCCTATGTTTATTCAAACTATGCATCTTCAAACTCAAATTTAGGCTAAAAATGTGTTATTCTCCCTGGCTAGCTCATCATAAATCCATTTTCTATATTTTACACATAAGCTACCCTCACCCATTTGCCCCTTTGTAGTAAATTAATTTTTGATCAATCAATAGTATATATCTTGCCTTTATGGGGTATTAATGTTTTAAATCAATCAATGTGAATGTGTGAATGATTATAACCACCTCTAGGAAAATCATTGTTTTACTCACTCCACCTTCCCTTCTAGGGAAACTGCTTATGGTCATAATTATAACCACCTTTGGGAAAATTAGTGTTTACTATTTTCCATTTTTGATTATAACTACATTTGGAAAAATTATTTTTTTCTATTTTTTATTCCTAATTATAACCACCTTTGGGAAAATTAGTGTTTTCTATTTTTTACTGATTATAATCATCTTTGGGAAAATCAGTATCCATCCCATCACCCTACCAAGGCACCTATCTATACCATTTCTTATAACTACCTTTAGTTAAACTAGTGTCACACCTATTACTAATTATAAACACCTTTGGTCAACTCAATATCCATCCCACCACTCTATTAGTGTAAATATCTATGCCACTACTTATAACCACCTTTGGGCAAACTAGTGTCACATCTTTTGTTATTGATTATAACCATGTTTGGGAAAATCAATGACTTTACTACCATTACTATTTATAACCACCTTTGGGCAACTCAATAATTCCACCCCCACTAACATCTAGATCATTTTGTTTTATTCATTTCAAGGGAATGTTTGATGACTCTATTTTACCTTACACTCCCTCGAGGGAGCATCAAGGGCTTATCCGTCACCCTTTGGGGCATGAACCATTTGGATTAATAAATTTTGAATTCCTTAAAAATATGTTATTATGCTTGTGTCTCAAAATAGCTTCTCAAATAGGAGCAAAATCTAGACACTTAGTTTTAGACATTTAGATTTAGTCAAGGTATGATTTGGAAGCATGGTCTCCACACTCATTCAATATTTGGTACTTATATTAATTTTTTACATTCATTGGGTCCATGTAATATAGGAATGAATTCCACAAATTCATATTTTCATATTTAATGGGGCATGATTTGGAAGCATGTTCTCCACACTTATTCAGTATTCAACACACCTAGATTTAGAGGGGGTATGTTTTGGAAATATGTCCTCCACATTGGTACTTATTCTAGTTTTTAGATTTCTCCATATATAGCAGGGGAATGCTTTGAAATCATGTTCTCCACACTTAAATATTTTATGAATTGGAAAAAACACATAATTATATAATTTAGATTCATAGTTGTGGTAGAATTTTATACATTGGTACCATTATTATACATATTTTCAGCTTAAGACATATCTAAGGTGTATATATTATGCAATGTGCACCTAGTATTGTAAAATTAAAATTAGTTTCAGATTTTAAAACACTCTCAAGTATTATCATCACACACTAGGAAGTAATTTCATGCAGTGATGCCCAAGATGTACTTTTATAGATTTATTGAGCTAATCTACTATAGAAGTTGGTTCACTTTTGGTATGGTTGAGGCTATTAAATCACTCAATCTTTCCAAGTTTTCATGTTGAACTTGATTGTATCATCCAAAATTAATAATTTGATAGTATGAGTTGAATTTTTTCACTCATGATCACCAATTTATAAGTATGATTAGGTTTCATGGTTGAGCTAATCTCAACTGCTAAGTGGTAACTCACCTTTTCTATAAGGTTAGGGGTATGTGCCTTCTCTCTCTCTCTCTCTCTCTATATATATATATATATACTCAGATATATGCACTTTATATATTTGTATATATTTTTCCTAATCTTAGTTTCATAGATTTACAATTATACATGTTTCAAATCAACTTTCCAATATGCAAGGTGGTTACATTGATACATAAGCACAATCCAAAACCTTGATCTCTCAATTTAAATAACTTAAAATACTTTAAAATTCTATATTATATTCACTGATTATGTATTGTAACATGATCTTAGTCATAGGTTAGTCATCAATAAATCACTCAAGTTGGACTCAAGAAAAATCAAGGTGTGTTATACATACCCAATTAACATTCCTTTATTTTAAATTAATAATTCATTATAATATTAAGTGGGGGAATCTAGACGCTATTGTATGGATTATATAACACCTTAGTATTATATAGTT
This sequence comes from Torreya grandis, assembly GCA_037957365.1. NCBI lineage: Eukaryota > Viridiplantae > Streptophyta > Pinopsida > Cupressales > Taxaceae > Torreya > Torreya grandis. The sequence goes on along the minus strand of JARHVA010000722.1, from coordinate 2,109,528 downwards.
GGAAAAATCAAATCTTGTTAATCCTCTCAGTTTTAGACCTTTCTTGATTTATGGTCATGCATATAATTTATCTTGTGTCCCTTCACCTATCTATTAGTCCAAATAGTCTTATTATTATGACCTAAACCTAATATCTTGCCCAAAATACTTAAAACCTACTTATATTACACCTCTAAAACTTTTGAGTCTATACCTACTTTCATATTCCTTATACACTAGCATCTAAGATAGACACCTGCATCGATTCAAGTGTCTTACACTAATGCAAGTGTCAAGTGCCCTAAATTCATCTAATTTACAAATGAAACATATCCTAATGGTTGGAATAATTTATTTAATGAGAGTTAATTATCCAAAGGGATTAATTTAAATACAATTTCAACCCTCATTAATTCTTCACCTAGAAACTTAGTACCTATTAACCTAAGAAACTTATAAAAAATATTCAATCAAACACTCAAGTAAATAAAGATTCCTTATTTTGTCCAATTTCCATATCAATCATAGGGACAACACATACACAAGTATAAATTATTGAATGAGTATCCCAAGAGATATATTTAAAAATTTACAAGCTAAGTCACTGTGGTACTTGTTTTGCACATATTGAATGATACACACACAAGCCAACACATAGGGAAGAACTATATCAATTTGAGGCCCTTTTCAAAGTATTGGATATTTAGGTAGTGTTCATTGATATAAGGGTCTTTAGGGTCATCTTGACACCATATTCCTATCAACTCATTTTCCCCCAAGGTCACCATGAGGATGGAGAACTAGGGTTTTGAAAATTCAAGAATGACAGTCCATGACCTAGATATGAATGCACCAGAGTGAAGGAAAAGTCAAACCAGAAGCATCCAGGTGGTCATATCATTTTTTAGTAAGTATTACATAAAAAAACATGTGTTAGTTTCAAACAGTAGCATCGATGCAACCATCCTAGGCTAATATTTGTATCTATAGCTCTAGAAGCATCCAATATAGAATTTGATTACTATTCCAAAGTACTCTTCCACTATAATTTATACTTGTTCTAGATTCAAAATTACATTAGTATCATAACAAGATAAGTATATTACTTCTTTATCATTTCCATATTTAGCATAATTGTACTTACTATTTTTATTCTAGCTCAATTTAATGAATTTAACTTATGATTATATCTGAGTTTAACACTTGATTGGCCTACTTTAGAGATGGTTTATAATCCTTATGCCCTAAAATATCTCTACCCTTTAAACCATAGATAATCCCAATATAGATATTTTTAGGGTTAAATAATATTTTTATTTATTTACGTAATAAAATTTACATTGAAACCTACTCTTAACTTGATTGATCACTAATTATGAGTATCCAAATACTTATACTTCCTTGACTTTGTGTTTTAATGTAAACTACAAACCTAGAATTGAATCCTTGTATTCTACATAGTTATTAATGTAGGGGAAATAAAAAAGGTAAGTGACCAAGTATCTTATTTCAAGTGGAATAATAAGGACCAGTACTAATATTTACCCTTGTTTACATAAAAAAAATTGAAGTAGAAGGTCCATAAGATAGGGAAATCACAAACTTTATCTTGTGAGCCTAGTGGAAAAAGTGTAGATATTTATGTCAGAGGACACATCATTTACAATTTGATTTATGTAATTATATTATATGATAATTAATTTATTCTCTAGTTCCCTATCTACTCATATTTGGTTTCCCACCCCTCTCCAAGATAGCCACATATTAGAAAAGTATGTAGTCATATAACCATTAATGTCTTAGACAAATATTGGATTAGTAACATTCTATTTGATTTAGAAATATATTATACTTGGATGTATATTAACTATTATACTCTATTTTTAGAGGTTAATTATATAGGGATGTTTAATAAATCACCAATCACTTTGACTTTAGACTTATCTAATTGGGAAACAATCTTGCCAAATTTGATCAAGGTCAAACTTTGTTTTCTACAAATTCCTTTTGGCATGACATTAGATAAGGCTTTCAAGTCAATTAATTTATGTAATTTATTTATAAATATACTAATGATAACCATAAATAGAGAAAATTCAACCTTGTTCTTATGAATCACTACATTTGCATGTGTTATTTTCTATTTATTTTTAATAGGTTTCTCAGTTAGGGATTTTAAGAGTAAGTCATGTTGCTCTATGATTTATGTTAACTCATGTAGCCTAATGTTTAGTTTGGTATTATCCATTTCCTTGAATATATTTTAGCCACTGATTTCAATTATAGTTTGTGTTTTAGTATTGGCATGTTGATAATTACCTTTCAAAGGTAGATGATTATTGTCTACTTTTCAATCAGGGGGAGTGATACCATTATTTTAGTGGAGTAGACTTGTGAGTAGTTGTTATTATTTTATACTCCTTTATGCATAATTATTACTTTTATACTATTGAAAATATTGAATCTCATGGTTTTTTTCCTTTGGTTCATTGTCTTCTTGAATAGGAAAATCAAAGGCATCTAACACTGACAATACTAGTAAATTTAAATGTACTAGGGGATTTAGATGTATGATATTCACTTTGATGGTTTAAAATGACTTCATACCCCTCAATATAATTTTATAATATGTTAAAGTAATTATATAACTTGATAAATTCTAGCTCCCCATATTGGGTTTTGTTGTGTACCCTCCACCAATTGGGAAAAGCCAACTTACAGATGTAAATCTCAGGTAGTTTATTTTGGTGATGGCTTAAAATTATTACTTGGGTAATTAAATTGATAGGTGTACCTTTGGTAGGTGAAATTTTGGTTAGAATTTTTCCCACTTGATTTTTTAGGCCTAGAAAGACATTACTAAGTTTTTGAACCATTTATTGTATTGCTTCTAACTCACTTTTTGTAACATCTTGGGATGATATCTAAACATTGTTAATGACAAGAATTAAGGATTGGATTTGACTTTGTGTTTACATCTCTACCAATGATGAATTAATGAAACTTAGCGTTTGGTTAAATTTTTCATGCCTCAATGGTAGAATATTTATAAGTGGTACAATATTTGATACTAGGAATTTTTGTTAACTTGAGGAATATGATTCAACAATGGGATATTTGAGTTGACCTTAAAAATAAATGTTAATACATTTATCTATGGATTTAACTACAATTCTACATAAATGGATTCAACATATACTAGAGGAAAGTTTTTGATAAGGGGATCTCTACGTATTAACACCATTATCAATGAATCTAAGGTATTTTTATTCATTTCATGTTCCATTGGGGGGTCAGGCTTGTATAGGGCTATGACATGACTATAAATATTTTTGATCCTTGAATTATAATATCTAATAGGTTTATTTATTTCCCTATGTATTTTATAAAACTATTGGTACAACACACTAGGATCAATAAATTATCCATACTGGGCTTGAAATGTGTTAATAAATTGAGTCCAACCAGTGATTAAATTTTTAGGGAGATCTAGAAAATAATCATATGTGGGATCTTGTAAGGTAAATGGGAAAATTATTCATCCTACATCATGTTCTACATTTAGAATCCTTAATAAAAATTTAAATGATATTCTATGCTATTTAATAATGTGCCCTCCATTATGTGTGTAGATACTAAAAATTGATTATATAGTACCTTAGTCTTGTACACTTGAAAAATACTTATCATGGATATACCTTTTAGTTCTAGACCTTCTCATTTCAAAAAGGCTCTCATTCACTATCTCTTTGTGCCAAATTTCTTATCTCTTAGTATTATCATTATTATTTTGATGATCATGCCTTCTATACTATGAAAAAATATCTAAACCTGATTATTATCCTTCACTACTAATTATTGACTTGTACTTATTTTATATCTCCCTAGACACTTACATCCCAAACAAATACTTACATAGATACAAGTGTTAAATTTTATTAAAAAGTATCTAGTGCTAAAAATTCATCCAAATTTTCAAAATAAATGTATCCTAAATGTGTCAATGTAAGTGATTTAGTGAAATATATTTTTAAATTATATTGGTATATATACAAGATCAACCCTCATTCATTCCTCATCTAGAAAGCACTTGGAACCCACAAGGAAACATACTAAGAATCACTAAATCAAGAATTCATGTGATTAGACCTACCCTATTCATCATTATTTCTACAATAGTTATATGATCAATATTTCCATAGGTTGAAGCATTCAAAGAGTAGTTTATGAGCCATATTTTCCAAGTTACAAGCTAGGTCATTACATGTATTTGATTATCACACATTCTATCCTTGTGCACAAAAAAGCCAGCACATAAGGAAGAAATAAATAATTCTAAGGCCTTATTTTAAATATTGGATATGTAGGAAATTCCCATTTATAGAGTCATCCTTGGGGTATCTAGACACCATGATCCCACTAACATTTTTCCATAATGACTCCAAGGGTGAAAAGTAAGGGTTTTGATCATTAAAAAAAAGTGATAACCTATTAACATGATCTAAATCATCATAAGAAATGTGAAAAACCCATAAGTCTCTAGTTATTCACATCTATATCCAATCGGTATTCCAAATAGGACACCTATGTCAAATTCAAACACATATATTAATGCAACTATCCTGATCTGATGCAAGCATCCAAGGCCATAAAAAAAATATTCCTATAATTTGATGACTAATCCAAGATAATATTTTAATCCAATTATATCATGTTCTATATTATATGTACATGATCATAGTAAACTAGCTAAGTATCATTTATTTCTAATTCATTACAATAGCTATCAATAGTTGCACTTTACTATTTTTATCAATCTCAGTTATATAAATTTAGAATATTATTTGTTCAAGTTTTATATTAATTGGCATGCTCATTAGGTTAGTTAACCATACATGTGTAAAATTTAATATAATCCCCTTAACCCTAGATAATATTGTGTATCTAAATTTAGGGTTAAATATTTGATGAACCCGACCTTTGGTCTCCAAACCCTAGATTGACCAAGGTTTTATTATTTTTTATCTAATTTATGATTTATAAATTGAAATTTTTTTAAAATTATATTTCCATTTACTTTCAAGGAATTAATCATGGATGCATATATCATTTATTTCCTTTTATAATATGTCATAATAACTCTTATTTTTTGTGCCCCATACATTGCCAAAATATTAAAAAATATACTCAAGAGAAGTAAACAAGTGAGAAAACATGAAATTTGTTTTTAAAATTCTTATTATAATGATATGGAGCCTATGTAAAAAATTCATATTGTGCCCAATAATGTTGAGAAATCAATCAATACACATATTGGGATCTCACTTTTAACCTTGTGAAACAATTAATTAATTATAAGGATATATTCTATGAGGGATTATGTAAAACCTAGATACCAAGTGACATAACATTGGATTATTTTATGGATATTATGCAAGATCTAATCGATAATGAAAATCATATTATATTTTATTGAAAATATTTTCCCGTAAAAGATATCATTGATCAAGACTTTCCTTTGCCAATGAAACTTACTCTTCACAATAAAAGAAACCAAAAGGAGCATATTCAACAAGATATAAAAATCACATTATTCATGGGTGGTGTTTATTTGTGTCATAACCATGTTGGTCATACATAAACAAAAACAAATTTTAATGTAAAATTTTGGAAATAACTTGCCTTGGTTTTGATCTAAAAGACATAAAATATAAATGAGGTTGGAAAGAATACTTGGGAAACATAATAATACCAATTCCTTGTGGTCCTAAAATAATTCAAACAATATTTTGGGTTATGCCACAAAAATATCAATATTCATTCATAGTGGGAATGTTTTGGTTATAGTAGATGGAGGCTAAAATTAATCAAAATTAGAAAGGTATTTATTTTCCTCATGAGGGAAAGTGGATCCATACACCACATGATGGTAATAATTCTTATACTTCATAAGTAAATCATGAGGAAGAATATACCATGCACAAATTTCACCTATCTAATCATGATCCAAATAATGAAAATGATCTAACTTAAGGTTGAAAAATTAAATATTTTAAAAATACAAAAACATTCAAATATATTAAAAAAATACCAAAAATTTACAACATGCTTATAGTTATACAATTTATACTACATATTTTATTTGTTTCATGTTAGTAGTAAGCATATAATTACTTTCTTATATACACATGTACTTCATGATTCATTTGAGTGTGATACAAACATACCTAGATACATGATATACATACATATAGATGATAGGACTTCCCTCCATCCATGTCCTAAGTATGTTGGTGGAATTTGCTCCTTTGATAATGATACACCCATGATATATTATTCTATAATCACTTTACATTACCATTTTTTATCTTACATACTTACACATTATTATATCCATGTTTATACCTTTATTAGTGTACTTGATATACTATGTACTTAGCATTTTACAAACACATATTTTAAAGAACTAGTATGTTATGTTCATGTTGGTTTCTTATATTTTTCCTAATTTTCCATTTTGTCACTTCCTTGAAGTGTATTTCCTTGTTTGATATTATCTTGCACTATATTTATTATTTTATCATTTGAATATACTCCATTAATTATGTCCCCAGTGTATTTGCTTGCCTATTTGATATTTGAATATGTCATTATATTATTTGTGGACATTTTAATAAGTCATGACCCTTCAATTATGTAGAATTTGAACATGCCCCTTGTGTGAGGTCTCCTTGAACCATTCCCTTTAGCTTTAATTTTGAGTGCAGTTATGTGTGAGCTTGATTATTTGATGATCTTGTATTTTTACTCTCTAGATAGTTTCATGATCTATATCATGCTTTTTATGACTTGATGTGATCACATACTACATTCTTCAATGCTATATCTACCTAAACATGTTATCCCTATATACTACATGATCCATACACATATTATATAGTTATCTTATCCTTTTGATGTAAGGTAAATACCATAATATATTTCCCCTCACCTAAAAATATGGTGAATATCAGTGGGGAATGTCATAGAAGCATAAATCCCACATTTTAAAAGATTTCAAATTTTAGTTGGGGCATGTCAAAAAGGGCATGACCTCCACACTTATTCAGTACTCAACATTTTTCAGATTATAGTGGGGGCATGTTATGGAAACATGTTCTCCACATCTACACTAGTTCTCATATTCTCAAGATTTAGTGGGGTCATGTCATATAAAAATATCCTCCACATTTTTAATGATTTCAAATTCACTAGATTTCATAATTATATGATTCAGATAGATATTTATGGTAACATTATATACAATGGTTATGTTATTATGCCTAGATTTCAGATTGAGACATATATGATGTGCATATGTTATGAAAAGGGCACCTAAAATGGATTGTTATCATACCTAAGATGGATTGTTATCAAGCCAATCTACTATAGTAGCTAGTTCACCTTTGAAATGTTGAGTTGATTAAATTTCTCAATCTTACCAAACTTATAATTTATATTTGATTAAATCATCTAAATTTAAATAATTATATGTTATATTTGATTAAATCATCCACCCTAACTATATATAAAGTTTGAGTTGAGTAAATATCTCACACTCAGTAGGTTATGCACATATTTGGGTTGTATGATTGAAATGAAACAAGATCAATGGATGTGTTGCAAATCACTTTTACACTAAGGTTGGGGGAACGTGTCCTCATATATATATATATATATATATATATATATATATATATATATATATATATATATATATATGTACACTTGTAGGTTACACATGCCCCCAACCTTAGTGTAAAAGTGATTTTCAACACATCCATTGATCTTGTTTCATTTCAATCATACAACCCAAATATGTGCATAACCTACTGAGTGTGAGAGATTTAGGATAATTTTTGTAACCTACAAGTGTACATACATACATACATACATACATACATACATATTTGGGTTGTATATTGAAATGATATAAATATATGTGTTGCATATATATATCTATATATATCCTCATATATATATATATATATATATATATATTATGTATGTATGTATGTATGTATGTACACTTGTAGGTTAAAAATTATCCTAAATCTCTCACACTCAGTAGGTTATGCACATATTTGGGTTGTATGATTGAAATGAAACAAGATCAATGGATGTGTTGAAAATCACTTTTACACTAAGGTTGGGGGCATGTGCCCTCATATATATATATATATATATATATATATATGTATATATATATATATATATATATATATGTATATATATATATATGTATATGTATATGTATATATATGTGTATGTATGTATGTATATATATATATATATTTATATATGTATGTGTATATATATATACATACATATATATATATATATATGAGGACACATGCCCCCAACCTTTATGTATGTATGTATGTATGTATGCATGCATGCATGTATGTACACTTTTAGGTTAAAAATTGTCTTAATATTGGCTTCAATGCTTCATAATGAGGCATCCTTTCAAATAAAATTTCTAAAAGACAAGATGGTTGCATCAACACATAGGTGTAATCCTAACCTTACTCTTTCTACTTTCAAGCATTTAAATTATTTTTTTAGATTTCATACACTAATTATATACTATTTTATTGTTGTTTAGATGTGTCATGATGAATTATCTATTGGAAAGTGTTGTATACTCCTTGTGGATGATCTATGTGGCATTTGGAAGCTTGACCAATCGATATTAAGTATGAACAAAGCTTAAAAAGTTGATTGTTTGCTCATTCATGGTGTCCTTATGAACAAGGCTATTATTTGAATTGATTGAGATTACAAAGAAGAGTGCAATGACTAATGTGATAATTTTAGGATGTCAAAGGGGTCATTTGGAGTGGATATATGTAATTGAAAGTGGTCCTATGATAATTTTTTTCTCGATGAAGTGCTAAATGGGTGAATAGGTCTCCATGAGACCTATAAGGACTTATAAGGCCTAGTTGAAAGGTCAACCTATGTGGATGGTATTGAGCTATGTCTTGATGTAATAGATGCCTTAAGGGTTAAGGCATGCTTATTGGCCAACTAAGATGGTGATAATCATGAATGATCTATAAATAGTGAAACTAAATATGATGGTTTTTGGACTTGTGAGAGACTTTGTTGAGTATAGATAGTATTGGTGTGAAGGAAAGAAGAGAGGGTGTGTGCTTGGTGGATTACTTAATGAGTAGATCAATTTTAGGACTATGTGTATGACCTATAGGTCATGTTTTTAATGCTATAATTGTTCTCTTATAGGTTGAGGATGAGCGAAGAGGTCTAGAGTGACCTAAAAGAATGTTTTGGATGGCTTGCGAGTGAGTGAGGGATATATGGTGTCTATGTGAGCTTGGTGGCTGATTTGAGGGATAAATTAGAGTATGGATTATGTGCATGACCATTTGGTCATGTTGTTTATGTGGTGATAGAGTTTTTACTAAGGAGTGAAGAGTGATCCAAAAGGTGGATTTGGACGCATTGAGTGTGTAGAGTGGAAGAGATTTGAAATACTCTGTATCTCCATCAGATTATAAGGAAATCCATTTTTAGCAGATGTTCTATTTTTAGATTTTTTTGTTTTTGCTCAATATATAGGGTTTTGTATCCTCATTTCAAGGTGAAACTTGTTAAAGGTCTAGTTGTTGGGGTGGCTCAACTAGATAGGTGTAATAGATCCTTATAGGATTATAGTCTCACTAAAATATGGGATGGTATTTCCTTGATCAATTATATCTAGTCTAAATTGGTTCTTTTTATTATAGTATAGTAGTCCAATTGAAGGTTCTAGTGGGTTTTCTCCCCCAAGAGGGTTTCCCACATCTTTCATGTGTTATGTGCTTGATCTTGCATTATTTATCTTTTTGATTTCTATGAATGATGTGTATGCTTAATGAATGATTGTGATAATTGATTAAGATTTTGAAAGGATTGAAATTGAAGTTGTATTATCTTGGCTGACTAATTCAACCCCCTCTCTCAGTGATTGTACCTCTAATAATTGGTATCATAGTAGGTCCTTTGGAAGAAGCATAACAACTTGAAGGAGATCATAAGTGATAAAAAGATGGATAGATAGGTGAGGAAAAAAATATTGAGTTGAGATCAATGGTCAAAATTATTGAAGAATATATTATTCATATTAAAAAGCAAGCATGTATAATGAAGGATGACATGGTTAAAGAAACTAAGAGGGATAAGGAGACTATCCAAGCTCTCAGAATGTAGATAAAGGCTACATGTTCAAGCATGAGAGATAAATAAGTTGAATATGTTTAATTCAAGACTAGTCATGTTTCCCTAAAAGATAATTATTAAAAGGTCATAATCAAGATAGACAAGTTAAACAAGCTAAAAAAGAAGCATGAAAAGCCTAAGTATGTCAAGGAGAATACAATATTTGAAAGCAATGCAAGAAGGTCTATCAGATAACCAAATGATTCAAGGTATATTAGTTTAATCCATAGTCATTTTTATACATGTAATAACTATGGTCATAAAGATAAGGACTGCATAAAGAAGTCAGCCAATTATGGAAATTCATGGAGTTATGATAGAAGGAGTTTTTGACCAAAGATTCATCATAGTTCAAATATGTCAAAAGGTGTGAATGATGTTATTTGTTTCAATTGTCATAAGAGTGGTCATATTGCAAGTTTTTATCCAAGTGGAGTCAATAGGTCCTCAATGTATTTTAAAGGACATGAATCTTACATTGTGCATAAGAAAGGTCATTCCTGGTTATGGAGACCAAAGATTATCATTGCCAATCAGACTAGTAAAAAGGTTGATAATAAATTTGTTCTAGATGAAAGTGTTGTAGACTAGTTTAAGCTCAAAAGTTAAGAAATTAAAATGACTACAAAGAAGAAGAAGGTTGGTAAGAAAATGGATGATAAATATTCTAAGAGTGATAAAAATGAGTGTAAAAATGGTTTGTTTACCATGATAGACATGAATCAAAGACAAAATTTTCTATTGACTACATTTGTTAACAAGTCTAAAGAAAATAATGAAGATACCAAGCTCAAGGAGAAGACCAAGGTACTGGTTGAGGCTAGTTCTAAGTTGTGTATGGATCCAAGTGAACATTATATTATTAATGAGAAACTTTCATGTGAAGATCATCAATTATTTGTTCCTAGTGATGAGGTTTCAAACTATAAGGTGGATTATTCAGATGAAAAGGTATGTCATGAATCTATGTTGTCTCCATGTATAGTCAATCCAATCCTAGAAGAAAAGGAGAATGTTGTAGTGGATGAGAGATTTGTCTATATTAAGACTAAAAAGAAGAAGAATTATAAGTATTAGATGACCAAAGAAGATATACAATACGAGGAGTTGTGGGAAAATCCTAGTTTCACACCATTTTAGGGCATTGTGAAGTAAGGTGTCTTTGTCTATGTTTCAAGGAGACATCTTTCTTGTGGAGAAGCAAGTTTGTGTGATTAAGATCATAATGATAAATAATTATAGAGGTATGTTGATTTTATATTGGTATTTTAGACCAAATTTATTTTGGTATAGAATTGATGATTAATTGTTTCCAAGAATTGTGTTGATCATTAGAAGGTCAATGGTTAAGAGGAGCAACAAGTTCATGAGCTTGTTCCAAAGGTTTATAAAAGAACTAGTATGTAGGGTTAGAATGGGTGTTTCTAGATGGAATAATGAGATTGATAAAAACCCAAGAAGATTTGATGCTCAAAAAGGTCTATTGACCTTATTCTAGCTTGCTCTAAGTGGTTTGATTGTATTTTCTAAGTTCAAGTTAGTATGGTTCAAGTTTTAGGTCATGTGATGATGTGTAAAAAAATGTATACAAGTGAAAAGTTGACCTCCCAAGTAGTTTGATTATGTTTTCTAAGTTTAAATAGAGTTGAGTAATTAGTTTGATGATGTTATATTTTGCATGTGTGAAGGTGTCAGGAGGAAATGGTCACATGAGTTTGTTTATTTTTATGCCTAATTGTTATGCATTAAATTTTAGATCATGAAATGAAGTGCATCAAAATATATGCATGTGAAAAGTTGGCATTCCAAAATTTTCTAAGAATAGTTATCCCTATGGTAGGAAATTTGAGTAGGAATATTAATGGAATTATATCTCACATGTATTAAGGTTTTAGGAGTATCTTGATATATGGTTGGATTCCCCTATGAAATTTGATCTTATGGTTCAAATCTCAAATCATGCATCTAAGTGTATAAAAAGTTATTGAGGTTTAAAGTTGGCTTCTGAAGTAGATTATAATGGTCCTTATACTTAGTCATTTATGCATGATGTTAAAGATCAGGACCAAATGAAGATCTAATGGTTCATAGGAGTTCATACATGCAGATCCATAACACATGAAAATTCAAAAAGGTCAAAAAGATAGTAGTTTGATGATGTTAAAGACTAAGATACTTATAGAAGATCAAAGGAGCATGTTTATTCCAATATTTTATGATGTAATGAGATGGTGACAAGTGTGCAAATTTTAATGTAAAGATAAGGTAAAGATAAGGGTTCTTATAAGATCTAATGATGAGAAGGTACTTGTACAAATAGAGATAAATGGTGCATATTGATTTAATGTGATTAAAGTGATAATTGTTTAGCATTGTTAAAACTCAAGGTCCTTATAATAAGATCGATGGCGTGTGTTTGATATAATAATCAAGGACACAAGATGATAGCATAATGTCCAAGGTTTAACTGTGAACATTAGCATTTGAAAATTAATGAAATAAAAAATAATGCTTGGTGTTTGTGCCATATGTTTGATTCAGGACAAATTTAAAGATGAAGTAAAAATCAAAGTTGAAGAGTACTCCATAACACATCTAGATAATGTTATTAGGAGGTCTGAATGTATGTATAGACAAAGATATTGAGATCTAAAGTTGACTGTGTGATTAAATATGTTCTACAATTAACCTAGGAAGGTTGTTCGAGCTTGTTTTGTTATTGTTTGGATGTCTATAATGAATTAGCTATTGAAAAGTGTTTTAGAATCCTTGTGGATGATTTATGTGGTAATTAGAATCTTGATTAATTAATATTCAATATAAACAAATATTAAGAATTTCACTATGTTTTCCTTCATGGTGTCCTTATAAACAAGGCTATTGTTTGAGTTCATTGAGCTTGCACAAAAGAGTGAAATAATGATTGTGATAATTTGAGGATGTTGAAGGGGTCATGTGGAGTGGACCTATATAATTAAAAGTGGCCATTTTTTCTTTTTTTTTCTTGATGAAGTGCTAATGGGTGAATAGGTCTCCATGAGACCTATAAGGGCTTCTAAGGCCTAATTAAAAGATGTTATTACTTAAGGATGACCCATGGATGCTATGGCTAACCTATATGGATGGTATTGAGTTGTGTCTCAATGTAATATATGCCTTAAGGGTTAATTCATGCCTATTGGCTAACCAAGATGGTGATGATCATGAATGCTCTATAAATAGTAAAACCAAATGTTATGGTTTCTAGACTTATAAGAGACATTGGTGAGTTTAGATAACATTGGTGCAAAGGAAAGAAGAGAGGGTGTGTTACCAATGGATGGCTTAATGAAAAAATTAGTTTGAACACTATGTGTATGACCTTTAGGTCATGTTTTTGATGTCAAATTAGTTTTATTTCAAGTTGAGGATGAGTGAAGAGGTCTAGAGTGATCCAAAAAGATGTTTTGGATGTCTTGTGAGTGAGCGAAGGATAGATGGTGTTTGTGTGAGCTTGGTGGATAATTTGAGAGATAGATTAGAATATTGACTTTGTGTATGACCATTTGGTATTTTTTTTTATGTGGTGATAGATTTGTTGCTAAAGAGTGAAGAGTGATCCAAAATGTGGCTTTGGATGTATTGAGTGTGCAGAGTTGAAGAGAGCTAATATACTCTATATCTCCATCATATTGGTAGGAAATCAATGTTTAGGAGATGTGTTATTCTTAGATGTTATTATGGTTTCTCAACATATAGGGGGTTTTATCCTCCTTACAAGGTGAATCTTGCTAAATATCTAGTTATTGTGGTAGCTTATCTAGATAGGTGTAGTAGCTCCTTGTGGGATTAAATTCTCACTCAAATAAGGGATGGTAGTTCCTTGATTAGTTGTAGCTGGGCTAAATTGGTTCTTGTTATTATAGGATAGTAGTCCAATTTCAGGTTCCAATGGGTTTTCTCCTCTAAGAAGGTTCCCCACATATGTCATGGGTTATGTTCTTATTCTTGCATTATTTTTCTTGTTTATTTCTATGAATGATGTGTATACTTCATGAATGATTATGAAAATTGATTAAGAGTTTGAAAGGATTTAAATTGAAGTTGGATTATCTAGGCTCACTAATTTACCCCCCCTCTCAGTGATTGTACCTCTAACACCTCTAACTACGTATACATTTATATTGTAGTTGGCCCTTTCTACAACTTTAGGTCTTATATAAACTCCTTTAAATCACTAGAGATTATTCTCTTTCTCTTTTTGGTTAAGGAGAATAATTAATCCTTAGTACATAATTTCATAGGGTTCCCACCTTGAGTGAATATCCTAGTGATTACCTTCATCATTTTTCTAGTGGATTCCTTCAATTTCAATTTGTTCTCAGGGTCTTCATGGTATATCATTTCAAGCCAATGGGCCTTTGATGCTTTTAGTTAATCTACCCAGTCATCTTGGACAATTTTTACACGTTGATTAGTGGCCATGGAGGTGGAAGATGTTGTGTCACTCTATGAGGTAGATAGAATGGGGTAAATTATGGTAATGGGGAATGAATGGACATGGAAATTAATGGAGATGCAACAAGGATGCTTGGAGAAACTTATGTCATGTGTATGGTAATAAAAGGAGTCAATTATGAATGGAATTATTACTTTATCATGTGTATTAATGGGATACTAATCCTTAAGATATTAGATAACATAATGAATGAATATATTGATTTCAAAGTGAATTTTAAGAGCTAAGGCATGGGCATAGTAGGCCATCCTATGGTACCAAGTGAAGGTGTAATTATCAAAACATCCATTGAAAGAGTCACATGGGAAGCTACACATAGTAAACATTACCCAATATCAATTGGTTGGCTTGGGCTAGTAGGTGATGAAATACCATACCTACTATAAACATGAGTTAAACTAGATGGTGTTATATAACTAAGAGGACTAATCAATGGTCCCATAAGATTGGTCATAGGAATAATAAGAGAACTAGATGATAAAGCTACTTATACTAGGGATAAATAAATGGTGGAGAAGTAGGTGTAGGTGAAAAATGAATAGAGATTGAGAATAGGGGTTCCCTTACATGACCAATGGTGGTCATTCCTTAAGACAGTGGTGAGGGAGTAGGAGGCAATCCTTGTATCACATTACCCTTGATCTTGGGTTCAGTATATAGTGTCTCATATAATGGAAAGTATGCATAATATTTATCCTCTAGTATTGATATTGTTTAAGCTCCTTGATCTAAAGGTTTCCTCCTACCAATAATTATCAATTTGGAAATGATTACTGCATCATATAATAGATTAAGATGTAATTTATTATAGTCATGTTGATCATGATCATATGATGAATTATTTATAAACACAAGATCATTACTTTGCCTTCTCAATTTGCAAAAAGAATCCCATTTTATAGTCTCATGATATTTTAAGTTAAATGAGGTTTTATGCATTTCCAAGGCCTAAATTGAGGGAAAATTATTGTATTATTTATTCCCAATTAGGAAAATAAGTGTACATATTTTTCTTCCTTGCCATGTAGAGTTATCCATTCCCTCAATAAATTGGTGGTTAATTTATTTTTTTGACAACCTATCAAGTGCATTATAGGTAATTTTGAATGTAGTGACCATGACTCCTTTAATTTTGATAATTGTGTAATCCTCATATCAGTAATATGCCTCAATATGAAAAAATTATCTCCTCATGACATATAAAAATATTATCATGTTTTATTCATGTATATCCCTATATAGTATGGGATATAAAATATCACATATTTACTTAATGTGGACCCTATAGTAATATTCATACAAGCTATTATAGTAAAGTGCATAGAGAGTACAAAGGTGTCCATCAGGGAAACTTTGGGTGTCTAAAAGGCATAATTATAAAACAATAATACACCAAATATGACATCATATATAAGATTATCCCATTCATCTATCTAATTTTCTATTTTTTTAAGTTTTAACATATGATATCTCTTAGATTTGATATTTCCTTATTTTCAATGATCATAGAGAGAAAGGGCACCCATAATTTATTTATGTGCATAATATTATATGCCCCATATAGCCTATTCATTAGCAAAATTTTGACTCATACACATTCCCTAAATAATCATATGGGATATGAATCCACATCACTCTTATGAACCCAATTATCCATGTCTTCATAATAATAATTAATGACTTATTTGAGATCATGGGTGTTAAACCAATGTTGAGCAACCTCATGATTAAATGAAACAGTGGGGACCATATGGTGATAGTAATTCCTAAAGGTGAGCCTAGATATGAAGTATGTTATATCATACCCATGAGGGAACTAGATTAAGTCATTTTTTACTACAAATTTATGAATGTGTTGTACATCAAACTGATACAAGAAAATAGCTCAGGTTTCACTATAACCATGCGTAGCCCCAAATTTTGATTAGCACCCATATCATGAGCATAATCCGACTCATATTATTGACCATATTCCAAATCTATGAGCTCTAAGTATTATTCCACTACTTTTAACATATAATTTTAGTGCTTAAACCCCAATATCCTATGTATGAAAGTGGCATCTATAAATTATTGAAAAATTCTAGAAGAAGGTGACACAAACATGGGTGAAAATTATCATTTTAAAGATTTTTAGATCACCTAAAGTTGTATCAAGTATTTTTAGAAGGAAATTGGCTTATTTATATATGAAAAAATAATGTCATCCCATGTAGAATGAATCTTCATGCTTAGATACACTAGTCTTTTGAAGTTAGAAGCTTAAATATAGAGGATGGCTATCACTACATCAATCATGTGCATTTATTGGGAAAGTGACCTTTAATGTATTTTATAAATTATTTTATATATTTATATTTTGTTTAAAACCTTTAATACCACCCTTATCTCTATTAATATCTATTTATTCCATGTGTCTGCATCTTAGGGGTCTTAAAGTATCATGATCTTTTATTTGGTTTTCAAGGTTACTAAGAAATCCATTTATGATAAGTGGTTCTATTTGATTGGTTTGGGATATTAGATTATGTATTCACTCTTGGTATTTTATATGCACTATGTGGTTTCTATTTATCATCATATCATGTAAGTTTTATTTCTATTACATGAGATCTTGTCATGTGATGTAAATTGGGATCGAGGTCTCAAAGTACTATAATGTGTTCTATGTTTTTTGGGGTCACAATAAAATAATATCATTACATGTGGTTCCATTTGATTATATTTGGTTCATTGAATTCTAAAATGTCTTATGTATTCTCCATGGCCACAAGGAAATCCAATCATGCCATGTGCCACCATAAGATTGGCCTATGGTCTCAGACTGCCAAAATGCCTTCTACATTCTATGGGGCCAAGCAAAATCAAATCATGCCATGTGAAACCATATTATTGTCCCAATATCCCAGAGTGCCAAAATTCATTATGCACTCTATGGGGACTTGTGGAAATTAGATCATGCCATATGGTACCATGTGATTACCTTGGGATCCAAGAGTGCCATAATGCCTTCTTTGTTCAATTAGTAAATTTTATTGTTTTACTCCCAAAGTTCCAAAATTCATTATAATTTTTAAGGGGAAATAAAAATGTAAATTAAAATGAGGTGAATGAGTAAACACAAGTGTTAAATAAAATAAGATAGGAAGAGAAATTTGAAAATAAAATAAAGAGAGATGGGTATTTTAACAACATTGCTATATAATGTCAACCAAATAAATTTTATATAAGGGGTTTGGGTGATTTTTAAAGAATTTTAGTTGATGTGGTTCGATAAATGAGTTAGAGAATATGTTTTTATCATTTATGGTATACACTTAAAATGTTTAAATGGTTAGAAAATAACCCAATCGAAAGGTCACAAATATTTTAGAATATGTCTACTAAAGTTTAGTCAAACCTTGGTAAAATTTCATTCTCCTAAAACACCATTAATTAAATTTAATCAATTTAAATATTAAAATATAAAATGATCAAAAAATGGGGTCTTTAATTATGGGGTGTATCTATGTGTTGGTCATAATATAGATGATGCTTCCTTGTTGAAGTATGAGAAAACGTTGTTCTTCCTTGATAAAGCACATGGAGAGTTAGGGTAACTATGGCCAAATTTCATATAACTATGTAGGTTCTTGGCTTGGGAATACAAAATTTCCAAACCCTCATGAATTTGGGGATAAGTATGTAATGTAATGACTAAAAAAACAAAATGCATGATTGAATGGGATTGAATAATGTTCATTATACCATTATGAGCACATGTTTGATTATATAATTTTTTTAAAGTTTGATCAATGTATAATAAAATGCAAGATTAAAAGATAATGAACAATGTTTATTCCCCTATCATGACCATATATCTGATAAGTGTGAAGTGGAATGATAACCATTTGAAATTGACCTATAAACTTTACTATTGTGCATGTGCATGCAATAATATCATGCCTGATGATTATGAAATTGAGTATCTATACCAACTAATATAGAATGTTATGTGTTTATATGATAAATTTGAGAACATATATCTCAAATGTATATGTAAGTGGAAACCTATCATTTATGTACCTATAAATTGGGTGCATATACACCCAAGTTTGTATGAATCTATGCTCACATCTATGAAAATTGAGTGCATATGGATTACATATTCCCCATAATTTGTATAACTAGATCATATGATATTTGAACCATTTTGAATCTCTTAAATTTATAATATGATATGAATTTTTGGTCATGGAAGTTTAATTTTCTTTGACAAGCCCATTTTAATGCCCCCTTTTGAGATGACATATGTATCATTTAAGTCACACATCTAAAAATAAGAGTTAACAATATCATGTCATATATAAAGATAAGATCATGTAATATCATGTGAACATGTGTAGAATATGTCATCATAGTAATACATGTGTCAATAAAGGCATGAATATAACATATGTAATTTAGGGCATATAATTTCCATGTCTAGATATATGTATCGATGAAACACATAATAATAGGATCACTGAATAAGACTAGACAATAAAAGTGCATGATATAGATCATGGCACCACTCAATGTCAACAAGCTCAACAAGTGCAACAAGCTCAAGTGTTAATGTCATAAATAAGTCAACAGGTCACATAAAATGGACACAATTATGTCACAATATATAAGTCCAAGGGCCACACATATAGAACATAAATATGTCATAAACAAGGGACATTGAATATGTCACATCAATCAAAGCCAACGGCCATACTCAATAAACATAAATATGTCACAAACAAGGCCAAAGGGTCACACATAATATATAATCAATAATTATCCTATCATGTAATAGAGTAACAACATGAATGGAGCATAGAACAAGGTAACTAGTCTAATTCATCCATATGTATCAATGCCACTTCATAGTATAATAACATGTCCATGTATCACTATATAAGATATGAGTAACTAGCAAGACATGTGTAAGTAATATAGGTATACAAACATGGTAAATTTCATATAAGGATATAACCTTTAATAGTGAAAACCTATGTAATAAGATTTCCATAGTATCATAATGGCCATTAGGTAGAGGAAATTATACCATCTGTATGTCCATGTCTAATCTATATACCTGCATCACACTCATATACTATGAAATGCATGTGTTTATGAAATGAATATGCCATATACCAAACATGTGATAAATAACATATGTAAATAGTGAAATATAGTAATCATTTTATGATCAAGTTTTGATTTTGAATTTTTTAAATATTTGATTTTTGGTAATTTTTTATATTTTTGGAATGTTTTAAGTTTTAGGCTCATAAATATGTAAGTAGGTTATCCCCATCAAGATTGAAATTTAAATATCCTAGTTTTTCATTGTTATTATGTAATCACATTGCCTCTTATTTCTTGTCTATTTAATAATTTACTTTATACCCTTAAATATTGTGCCTTTTGATGGTAACCATCACCATTATGTTGAATCATGATCACCCTTCATACATGTGAAAAAGTGAGATAATGATTAGTTGGATTTAATATATCCTACATTTGTTGTAACCATTATTTTAACAATGTGAAAATCACTAGATAAGTATGAGGCATGACCCATATGTGCTTACTAACCACTTTTGGCCCATAAGCTATTGGTAAAATAATATATCAAAGGGGTTCTTGCCAATGTGTGTTATTTTATAATTAATTGATGTCATGTCACAAATATCATAAACCTATAACACTACATATGTATTCATATTTGTTTTCATAAATTTTAATGTTTTTATAATAGACACCTTCTGTGTATATTATAATGGTCAAAAACTCTATCAAGGACATTTTTTGGTCATTGTCATTATAGATAGTGTCTTTATAGAGCTTACTACAAGTGGTTCTTATTGATGTTGTAATAAATTGATAATGTCTTCATTATTGTATTTCTAAATCTTATTTTTAATGCCTCAAAATTCTCTATTACATTCCATGTGATCCTATGATAACCACAATATAATTTACCTTCTTGATGTGAAATAAATTCCATGACTTGATGTCTAGTAGATGATAGTGTGATGAGATTGTGATAAAGTAATATTTGAAATATTGTTCTTGGTTTTTCTTAAGAAATTGTTACTTTCAATGGTGTTGTAACCTTGGTATTCTCCATTTGCACATTGTTTACTAAAGAATATGACTACTTCTTTGTCCAAGTCATGTTTGATTTTAGTGTTTCCTACACTTTTTGAAATTCTATTACAAGTATTGTTTGCATTTAAAATTTACTCAATATTTGTCATTTTTTAATTTCATTTTCCCCTAAAATATTATGTCTAAATAGGAGTTTCTTATTAATCCCTTTTTTGTATATGAATCATCCCAATATTCTCCAACTCCAACAAGTGTGAGTAAAGTGTGAGATAAAAATTGCTTCAAAGCATTAAATTTTTACTTGCATATATTATCATATATCATATCTAACATTTTTTTATCTTCGTCATCACTATCATAATAATATATGACTATGACATCTTGATATTCTAAATTTACTACTAAGGGAAGATCGAGAATCAGTTTTGGCTATTCCCTATTAACATGTGGCTCATTTTGTATAGTTACTTTATGTGTTATAATTTTTTCATTTTGCATTTTTATACTTGAGTCACTCACTTCATATGTATGCATTTAATCTATTGTAATGGGTTGTTATGGAGAAATAATAGTATGATATTCCAATTGTGGATGTGACTGGTCCTCTTTAATAAATTGGATCATTTTTCAATATTTGAAATGGTAATCATCTACTGGATATAATTAAGAATAGTATTCATGCATATATTTGATACATATTTATAATGTCGATGGTGTTCATTCCATTAAATGTATCCATGGTCACCCCAAAATAAATTGTAATGTAATTGATTAGGCATTTCTAAAAAGTGGTATGTAAATTTTGGGACCTAGTTTTACATCTAATAATATGGTTTCGATTATCTGACATAGAGTGGTATCAGATACTTTTATGATTTGATCTAATTTTTGAATGATATCCATGTTTATCCCCAATAATTTTAAGAAGGTAATGTTACAAAATTTTAATCTTGAATAATTTTATACCAACCCATGTTTGGCCAATTTAATTTATACTTGAACTTGAATGAATAATGACAAATTATACTCTATCATGTTTTGCATAGGTAAGTATTTTTTTTCAAAAGTGATTACCTTTTTACTATCCTTGAATGTATTCATAATAGATGCAAATGATGTAGGTTTTGTATCACTATGTAGTGTTTTTATTATAATGCCTTTTTATAAGATGTCTTTATAGACCATTGATATTAATAACTCCAACATATAAATTTTGGCATGGGTATTCTTTAGTTGATAAATGATGTCATATCATTTGGGTTGATTAGCTTGCTTCATGGGAGGTGTAGAGGTTTTATGAGGAAATTTTTTATTACCTTCATTTTGATGCACATGATGGGGCACCCTACCTCATCTAGTGTTGACAACATAGACCAAATAATCCAAAGTAGACCATGGGATGCTAGTACAACATTTAAGTATTGAGGGAGGAAGAACAAAAGGATTCATGAATTCCCTTTGGCATCTAGTGGTAGAGAAAGGCATCTCTATGTAGATGTTGCAACACTAGTATTGGATCTTGAGATTATTTATTGGTAATTTTAGCCTTATTAGTGAATTTACATTCAAATATTTTTACCCATTTCCTTACACAATTGGTCCAAATAATATACACTATCCATGTAAAACAATATTAAAAGAGTACCTTCATTACTTATGTTAACCAATAATGTTCATTTAATATGGCCACAATTCATGTGTATTATTAGGGAATAATCAGGAGTTAGGTCTATGGCTAAAGGTGAAAAGATGATTTTGTGTATAAAATTAAAAAATTAGATTCAAAACCCTCAGATAAAAAATATTTTTTATGTGCGGAAATTAGAAATGGAACTTGAAACACTAGGATAAAATATCTGAAACTTGGAAGGATGGATTGTTAAGCACATAATATATTGAGAGGGGGGTGAATCAGTATATTATATATCTTATAACACTTTTACTTAATCAAATTCACTTAATCAAACATTCAAGATATGTAATAAAACTCAAACAATAAACATCACACAAGAAAGAGAGAGACACCAAATATAATGTGGAAACCCAATATGGAAAAAACCATGGAGAACAATCTCAAGTATATGAATGAGCACCAACCCAAACAATATTCACAAGCCAAACTTACAGGATCACCATACCCCTTTGCCGAGCACCAACCTAGTTACTATTTTTGAGCACCAACCCACAAGAGCACCATACCCCTTTGCCGAGCACCAACCCAGCTATTATTCGTGAGCACCAACCCACATGAGCACCAACCACTTTGTGTATACCACACACCTATCTCTCAATGTTGCTATATCAACAAATGATAGTTTAATACAACATCTCTTTCCTCTCTCTCACCTTTGCTCTTCTAAGCTAGATATAACAAATAAAAATCATATTCAACTCTCACAATTGCTCTTCTAAGCTAGATAATACAATATCAAATCAACCTCTTTCTTTCATATTTACAAATGGCTTCTCAAGCCTTTATTTATAGCTTTCCAAATGACCTTTGGCCTTCCCCCTTTATTACCCTTCAATCCTCATGGAAAATGGTGCCAATCTTGGATGACCCTTCATATTCAAGCCTTTGAAAAGTCATGTGGTGACCCTTCATGACCAAAAATGTCCTTCCCACTTTTGTCCTTATCTTTGGTGACTTTTCATATTCCTCAAAGTGTCCCTTCATGAGAAATTGTGCCCTTACTCTTTTGTCTTCACTTGGTGACTCTTGGTATTCCCTAAGATGACTCTTCATGGGAAAATGTGTCCCATCCTTCTTTTGTATTTACCCTGTGGCTCTTCGACTTCTCAATGGGCCCTTCTTTTGTCTCATATGCAACCAAAAATATATTCATTAATATTAAATAAATATTAACTCATATTAGCCAAGATATATTTATTAAAAAAAACATTAAATGCAATGGGGCCTTTATCACCAATAATGCTAAACCTTTGACATCAATGAAAATATTTCCAATAATCTCCCCCTTTGTCATTAATGGCAACCTCAATCCTGAAACTGCCACAACCTGTCACCGACACATACTATCATATGAAAACATATAGTACTTACCCCTTACTGTAGCAACTTGTACCTATTCCCTATACCTATTTTTGCATCTATACCTGTACCTATTATTCTCCCCTTTGACATCAATGGCAAAGGGCCTACCTAGAGCTAACACTTAGCTCCCCCTCGATTGATGTTGAACCTCAATGGTAGGAAGTAAAGGAAATTACTCCCAACTTCTCTTACACATACTTAAATGTGTCTTTTGGTAGTGCCTTTGTGAAAATATCTGCAATCTACTCTATAGTACTAATATATTCCAACTTAACCTATTGATCTGTAACCTGCTCTCTCAAGAAGTGATATCTAATGGGAATATGTTTTGTTCTTGAATGCATTACTATATTTTTCAAAATATTTATAGCACTTGTGTCATCACAAAAAATGGAAATAGGTTCATCATAATTTACCTTGACATCTTCAAAAGTTTGCTTCATATAAAGCACTTGAGTACAACACAATACTACTGCAATATATTCTGCTTCAGCTGTAGAAAGTGATATTGAGTTCTGCTTCTTGCTTAGCCATGATACTAAGCTATCACCAAGGAAGAAAGATCCTCCACTTGTATTCTTTCTATCATCTAAGCACCCTACAAAATTTGAATATGTATAAACAACTAAAGTGAAATCTTTACCTATGGGATACCATAATCCATAATCTAATGTCCCTTTGATATATCTAAATATTATTTTCACCAACTGAACATGACTATCTCTTGGAGATGACTGATATCTTGCAACCATACCTACTACATGCATGATGTCTGGTCTCGATGTTGTCAAATATAAAAGACTACCAATCATAGATCTATACAAAGATTGATCTATAATAGGTGACTCTTCATCCTTGCTCACCTTATTTCCTATACACATAGGTGTGCCAATTGGTACACCATCTTCAAAACCAAATTTCTTCAATATTTCCTTGGCATATTTACTTTGAGATATAAAAATTCCTTTATTTGATTGAAATATTTTTAATCCTAAAAAAAATGATAATTCTCCAAGCATAAACATCTCAAATTCTTTTTGCATTCTATCAAAAAATTCTTTTGTTATCTTTTTAATATTTCCTCCAAAAATGATATCATCACCATATACCACAACAATCAATTGATGCTCATCTTTTGTTTTGATGTAAAGATTACTATCATCAAATCCTCTCTTGAATCCTTGATCTTGCAGGTACTTATCAAGTCTTGCATACCAAGCTTTGGGAGCTTGTTTTAATCCATACAATGCTTTCTTCAATCTGCATACATGATTACTAATATTTGAGAGAATAAACCCCTTGGGCTCCTCAATGTAGACCTCTTCTTCAAGATTCCCATTTAGGAAGGTAGATTTGACATCCATCTAAAATACTTTGAAATTTTTAAATACTGCATATGCAAGAAACATTATAATAGCCTCTAACCTTG
The DNA here is from genome assembly GCA_037957365.1 of Torreya grandis. Classification (NCBI taxonomy): domain Eukaryota; kingdom Viridiplantae; phylum Streptophyta; class Pinopsida; order Cupressales; family Taxaceae; genus Torreya; species Torreya grandis. Next base: position 2,084,181 of record JARHVA010000722.1, on the reverse strand, counting down.
CTACTAGTGAAAAAGTTTCTTCAAAATCTATTCCCTCAATCTAAGCATATCCTTTACATACTATTCTTTCTTTATTTTTGGTTACTTCTCCATTTTCATTCAACTTATTTCTATAAACCCATTTTGTTCCTATCACATTGTGATCTTTTTGTCTAGGTACTAATTCCCAAGTATCATTCTTTTCTATATGATCTAATTCTTCATCCATAGCCTTAACCCAATGCTCATCATGTCTAGCTTCTAAAAAATTTCTAGGCTGAATTTTAGATAACAAAGAGAAATTAACTTGTTCAGATTCACTTACCATCATTCTTCTAGTGCAAATTCCTTCTTTTATATCCCCGATGATGTCACTTTCATTATGATTTTTCTAAACATATTTGGATGGAGTCTTGGTGCCCTTTTTCTCTTTCTCCTTTTCATCATCTTCATTTGATTCTTCAAATCCTTCCTCTTTAATGATTTTAGGAATGTCTACTGGATCACTGATCTTTTGTGTTCCATCTTCTTCTATCCTGACACTTGCACTTTCAACAATTTTCTTGGTTCTTTTGTTATAACATTTATAAGCTTTACTTTTGCAAGAGTAACCAAGAAATATGCCTTCATCTGCTCTAGATTCAAACTTACCAAGTTTTTCATCGATTCTCTTTATGAAGCATTTGCTACCAAAAACTCTGAAATAATCAACTATTGCTGGTTTGTCTTTCCATAGCTCATAAGGATTCTTGTCACTATTGACTCTTAATAAAGATCTATTCTAAATATGTACTACTGTACCAACCACCTCTCTCCAATATTTATTTGCTATCTTAGATTCATTTAGCAATGTTCTCACCATCTCCTGAACTGTTCTATTTTTTTGTTTAACTAATCCTTTTTGTTGTGGAGTTATAGCTATTGAATATTATCTATTTATTCCATGATCTTCAAAAAACTCAATAAATTGATCTGACATGAATTCTCCTCCTTGATATGATCTTAGACACTTAATCTTTAGATTAGTATCATTCTCAACTAATGCTTTGAATGCTTTGAACTGTCTAAAAGCTTCTAATTTTTTCTTTAAAAACATTATCCAAGTCATACGTGAAAAATCATCAATAACCAACATGAAATGTTTATCACCTTAAGTACTTTGAGTCCTCATAGGTCCACATAGATCAGTGTGAACAAGCTCTAGCATCTGAGTGGTCGAGTACACTTTTGTTTTAAACCACCTTCTAGCTTGCTTCCCATGATGACAAGGTCCATAAAGTGTGTTAGATGGCTTTGTGATCTTTGGAAGATTCTTGACTGCTTGCTTTTTGCAAATTTTGACAAGATTGTCAAAATTTATGTACCCCATTCTCCTGTGCCATAGCCAACTTTCTTTAATCTAACTTAAACAACATTTTTGACCTTTGATGTCTGATAGCATATATAAGTTATTACCTGTTCTCTAAGCATTTGCAATCAATACATCTGAATCTTTTCTTCTAATTTTACAACCTTCTGCATAAAACTTTAGTGTGTGCCCCTGATCACACATTTGACTTACACTCAAAATATTATGCTTAAGACCTTCTACATATAAAACATTTTCAATTTTAGTTCTACCATTATCTAAACTTAGTGTACCTTTTCCAGCAATTTTGGCAATAGTATTGTCCCCAAATTTCACTATGGCACCATTGATCTTCTTCATTTTTCTTGGCTTCTTCAAAGTGTGCTTGTAGATCTTCAATTATCTCCTTTGACTCCTTTTCATTTTTCTCAATTTGATGCTTCAATCTTCAATTTTTCTTTTCAACAATTTTCAACTCTTCTAAGGCACACATGAGTTCTCCTTCCATATTCACTTTGGCTTCATCCTCTTCTTCTTCTTGATTAACTATTCTTTTGCTTTCTTGATCTACCTTCAAGTTGTAAAACTTTTTCAAAAAGGAACATACTCTGATACCAATTGTTAAGCACAAAATATATTGAGAGGGGGGTGAATCAGTATATTATATATCTTATAAAACTTTTCCTTAATCAAATTCACTTAATTAAACATTCAAGATATGCAATAAAACTCAAAAAATAAACATCGCACAAGAAAGAGAGAGACACCAGATATAACATGGAAACCCAATGTGGGAAAAACCATGGAGAACAATCTCAAGTATATGAATGAGCACCAACCCAAACAATATTCACAAGCCAAACTTGTAGGAACACCATACCCTTTTGTTGAGCACCAACCCAGCTACTATTTGTGAGCACCAACCCATAGGAGCACCATACCCCTTTGTTGAGCACCAACCCAACTATTATTCGTGAGCACCAATCCACATGAGCACCAACCACTTTGTGTATATGACACACCTATCTCTCAATGTTGCTATATCAACAAATGATAATTCAATACAACATCTATTTCCTCTCTCTTACCTTTGCTCTTCTAAGCTAGATATAACAAATACAAATCATATTCAACTCTCACAATTGCTCTTCTAAGATAGATAATACAATATCAAATCAACCTCTTTCTTTCACATTTACAAATGGCTTTTCAAGCCTTTATTTATAGCTTTCCAAGTGACCTTTGGCCTTCCCCCTTTGTGACCCTTCAATCCTCATGTAAAATGGTGCCAATCTTGTATGACCCTTCATATTCAAGCCTTTGAAAAGTCATGTGGTGACCCTTCATGACCAAAAACGTCCTTCCCACTTTTGTCCTTATCTTTGGTGACTTTTTGTATTCCTCAAAGTGTCCCTTCATGATAAATTTCACCCTTACTCTTTTGTCTTTACTTGGTGACTCTTGGTATTCCCCAAGATGACTCTTCATGGGAAAATGTGTCCCATCCTTCTTTTGTCTTTACCCCGTGGCTCTTCAACTTCTCCATGGGACCTTCTTTTGTCTCATATGTAACCAAAAATATATTCATTAATATTAAATAAATATTAACTCATATTAGCCAAGATATATTTATTACAAACAACATTAAATGTAATGGGGCCTTTATCACCAATAATGTTAAACCTTTGACATCAATGACAATATTTCCAACATGGATCAATAAATGTGTATGAATTCACTAATATGTTTTATCCTTATTTATATTAATGTAAGAAATACTAACCCTAATATAATATAAACTTTTATAAAACTTTATATATTAAGATATGGCATTAAAGCATACATCTAAATGTAAAATGCTGAAACATATATTAATGATTTGACGAGTGGCATATGATAAATATAATAAGTACAATAAAGAGATGAGTACTTACATTTTTATATTAACTATTTTACTATGACTATATTTTAGAAGTGGAAATTATATAAAATTAGGTCTTTGATTCATCTAGTTCAATAATTATGCTTCTATTTGCATAGGGTCGATTCCAATAATGTGGGTCAGTATCATTGGTTGATACTGACATGTTCTAGTTGGCACTAACCTATGAAAAATAAGGGGCTCTGAATATGAATTCACATTTACATATATATGTATGGTTATATATAATATCTTTAATCCTGAGGGTATGTGAAACTCTAAAAATTAGTCTCTTTCACTTTAAAACCCTATGTGTGCTTGTGAGGGATAGAAAATTGTAAAAACTAGGAAAGTGTAATGGGATGAGTTGAATCCAATCACCCTCATTTTATGATTAATTTATATCTATGTATCTAATGCTTTGAGCATGTAAATCAAGATAAATGAATTTCTCCCACCCAATGTGATTATGAAATTTTACTCATTCTATATATGTATGCAACTAATAATTTGGATTTGATACTTGATAATGTATGCTTTGAATTGAATTAAGTGTGTTTGTTCCTAGTGTTGTATTCATAATTTTGAAAGAATAGGGAAAATTTATTGATTTGAAATAATGTACATATGTGTAATAGATAATTTCTAAGTCCATTTTGAATGAGACTTTGATTTGTTTATATATGAGTCCAATTGGGTAATTTATCTTTCCATCAAAATGCTAGATAAATGGGTTAACCCAAAAGAAATGTTTGATTTTAAAAGTATCCATTGATGGGAGGTGGTTAGTTTTGAATATATTAGGTTAGTATCGATTAATGATACTAATATAACTAACCTATGTATATGTGGAATGAATTGAAGGTCTAAAGATGTTGTGTTGGATATTTAATAGGTTTGAAATAGATAGTGAGGTTTTTGTAGGTGTATAACAACATAATAGAATGATCATCTCATAAGATATCATGAAAGCGTGAGAGAATGACATATTAGGACCTTTTTTATGTACTCAATTCATGTGTCATAAATCTATGTCAATCTTGACATTATATGGTATCAAGTATTAGATTTTAGTGTCTATAATAACTAATGATAAAATAATATTTTTTTATTTTGTATTTTATAACATTTTTGGAAATTATATATAAGAATATATGATATAAAAATTTTATTTTATACACACATTCAATAATTACCCATTATCTTGATACTTTAATGACTTCCTCAATTTCATATCATTTTATGTGGAAATTGGCTTAAACAATTAAAATTTAGTATTTAAAAACTAAAATTAAAAAATAAGTATTGAAGAATAGAGACAATCCATAAACCAATTTGATAATGAAGTTCACCCAAAATTAGGTTATGTCTCTAAATCCACTCAAAGTCTTAATTAATTAATTAAAATGATGTAAAAATATTAGTTCTTAAATCAAATTCTCCAATAAGGTGATCTCGATCTAAAAACAAGTGTCTAATTTCCTGTAGGAAGTATGGCTCTATCTCTTCTAGACTATTTCTTTCTTTTCTCTCCAAAATGAGGGGTTACACAAGTTCATTGTAAAGTCTCTTAGATATATATGCAATGGATTTGTGCTATAATTGATACTCCAAAAATATAGACATACAAACTTGCTTTGTATCTAAATAAAGGGGTTAAAAGTTCCATGTAATGTCTCTAGGAGGTATGTGTAATGGGTTATTTTCCTTCAATGTGATACTTTTGTAATATTAGACATATAAACTTTATTTTCTCTTATAATTATCCTTTAAAAGGGCTTTAAAGTTTACAAGCTTTCTTGTTTGTATTTAATTACAATATCAAGCCATTTATGGTATTTTCAAGGCCCTTTATTTATGGGTTAAATATTTATCTTTTTTTCAAAGGGTTAGGGATTCAAATCCCCTTGGAATCTACCTCATATCCTTTGTTATTATTAATAAATCCCAAAATTAAGGGATAAATACATTGTCTTGATTTTGGTTTTCCAAATATGGCATATTTTATTATTGGGCCTTAAAATTAGGCTATGTGAGATGAGGGGGTCGAGCCCCACTTCAAATACCATGCATTGGATCATGAGGAGGATTTTTTGGTGCTTTGGATAATGTGATCCTAAGATTATCTCTATCAAGCACATACATCCTACCATTATACCAAAAAAATACCATCACTCTCTAACTTGAATCCTTGAAACCTAGGATTTTGTGCATTTTCAATAATGATTTCTTAACCAGATCATAGAATTCATCTCTTGAAAATAATTTGATTACCTAATCTCAAACATTACTCTTGATAGTATCCATAACTGCTATGTACCTTTTACATCTTAGAGCTTCATTTACTCTATTCTCCTTACCTTTGATATAATTAATGTCAAAGTCATAATCAAATAATAACTCTAACCATCATCTCTAATGAGTATTAAAGTGTGGGTGGCTATAGATGCAATTGAATCCCAAGTTATTTGTCTTTAGTTCAAATGGTTTCCCTAATAGATAATGCCTCCAAAATTTTAAGGCACGAACAATTACCATAACTTCCAAATCATGAGGGGCCTTATTCACCTCATATGGATTTAGTTTCCTAGAATCATAGGCTATCACTAATCTATCCTTCATAAGAACTCCTCCAAGTCCATACCCAAATGCATTGGTAATCATTGATAATTGACCATTAAGATCAGGAACTCTTAGAACTGGTGTTGAAGTAAACCTCCTTTTGAGCTCATGAAAGGCTACCTCACACTTATTTGACTGGACAAAACTTTGGTTCTTATGGTGAAGAGAGGTAATTGGATTAACTATCTTAGATAAATTCAAAATGATTTTTTTTAATAGCCTACTAATCCCATGAAACTTCTTACCTCATGCATGTTATTTGGTGATAACCACTCCATTATGGCTCTTATCTTTGTTAGATCCACTAAAATACCATCTGCAAAGATAATATGTCCCAAATACTACACTCTCTTTTGTAAAAATACACACTTAGACAACCTACCATATAACTCATGCTTTTACAAATGTTGTAAAACTAGTTCTAGATGATGTAGATGATCTTCTTCATCCTTAGAATCAATTGGGATGTCATCTAGAAAAACCAAAACAAAATGATCTAGATAATCTTTGAACATACTATTCATAAGATTCATAAATTTTTATAGATCATTATTTTAATCTAAATGGTAACACTATGAACTCATAGTGCCCATATCAAAATCTGAATGTTGTTTTCAAAATATCCTCATCATGTATTCTCAACTGATGATACCCTACTCTAAGATCAATATTTTAAAGGACTGTTTCCCCTCATATTTAATAAAAGAGATCATTAATTCATGGCAATGGATATCATTTCTTAATCATCACTTTGTTCAACATCTTATAATCAATATATAGATGAAGAGTACCATCCTTATTCTCAATGAAAACAAGTGGTGCACCCCATGGTGACACACTTGGTTAAATCCAACCTTTAAATAATAACTCCTAAAATTATTCCTTTAACTCAACCAATTAAGTGGTTGTCATTTTTTATGGTGCTTTAGACTACGGTTTTGATCTAGGTATGATATTAATAAAAAAATCAAACTCATGTTTAGGTGGAAATCTTGGTAATTCTTCTAGAAACATGTCTTGAAATTTCCTTAGAAAAGGATAATTGATGGATGATTCATTTAATTCTTAAATATCATTTATATTAACAATAAATTATTCACATCTCTTCTTTTGAGATTTATTGATCCAAATTGTATAAATCTACCTTAGCTTCAACTTCTTTTTCTCACCCTAAAGTTGTGTCTAATTTCCAAAATCATCTTGACACTCAACCTTATTCATAAAATAGTGAACCTTGGCTTTATGCTTCACAATCCAATTGAATCTTAGGATCACATCATATGACCCCAATGGTGTAGCATAAATATCCACTATTGTAGTGAACTTAGGAAACCTAATATCTGCTTTAACTAGACACTTGTCAAATTTAACCTCAGACTCATTTCCATAATGTACTGACCATGTACTTACCATAACTCCATATTTTATAGATAATTTACTAAGAATTCTATGAGAAATGAAACATTATGTATCTCACATGTTAATCAAAGTATAAACTAGATGATCAAATAAAATAATTGAAAGTTCTATGGGTGAAACTTGATACTCACCATGATGATTATCAATAACTTCATGAATCTAATAATATAATGTACCCTAATTAGGAGAATAACCCTTGTTATTCAACTTTTCTTGAGTACACTCATGAGCATAATGGTCACTTCTATAAATGAATCAACCTCTAACTAGTCATTTCTTGTTAGATTGTTAGTTTTAATAATTACCAAGTTCCCTATTCCATTGAACTTGGAATTATGATTCTTGAAATAACTCTTGGAGAATCCACTCCTCTTCTTCCAATTATTCTTTCTTAAAGTTGGTTTAGAACTTCCAAACTTCTTCTTAAACTTATCTCTAACTTGGACAAGAGGTTTCAATTTTTGTTCTTACTTGACCACCTTGTCAAAAACTTGATCCATGGTAGATGGAACGTGCACATATACTTCATAAAATTTTTGGGTTTTTAATCCTATGATAAATTTTTTGATCCTAAACCTACCATCTTCCTGATATTGAGGTACATACTTAAGAAGAATTCATTCATTGATGATGTAGAGCTTTATCAACTTACAAGTGTTTAGGATCTTTATAAAATTTCTTATTATCTTATCTTATGAATTCACTTATCTACTACCTCAAGACTCCTTATATTTCTCATGAAACACAATTCAAACTTTTTAACCCCTCTCTCTTTTGTCTTTTCTCAAATTTATCTCTCTAGCCTTTATCTTGGCTTATAGCCCCATTTAGGGGAAAATATCCTATATTTTTCATACACAGACACTTCAAGGAAAAATAAATAGGTTTTTGACAACCCTTTTCCATTCCATTTCTTCACAAAAAAAATTAGGTTAGGTTCATTTTTAAAATATTGTACCCCTAGGCTTACCTGACACTTTAATTAGCCCTCTAAATGCACAAAGATCCAAGGTTTGACCATTTTGGAGACACTTTGACCAAGAAAAAACTATATTTTACCAACCTTTTGTAAAATATTTCTTTTTAATCCCTTTCTCACTAGGTCTCTTAGGCTAGTTGACTACCTATAGGGTAGTACAATATAGAATATTGAGGATACATGTATGAAAAAACTTTATTAAATTAATATACCTTAACTCACATTATATTAAAAAAATTTAGGAATTTTGAATGGTTGAAACTCTTCTTATGGTCAAAACCCTAAAAGTTAGGGTTTGAAGCAATTGTCTAGGCTAAAACTATAAATAATTGATTATAATATTCAACTAATGGATTCAAGGAAATATAATGGTTGGAATAGGTCTGTATATCCCTATTTAAAATATTTCATTTGATTTTCCAGTTTCCATAACCTCTCAGGCATGTACAAACAAGAAAAATTTAGTCCTTTCATACTTTATTTTGCCATTTTGAAATAGGGTTATGCAGGGTTTCTAGGTTTTTCAACATCAAAGGACTCTATAACCAACTATAGGTTTACTAAAACATTATATAACCATTATAAACCCTTATATATCACATTTTGAAATCTAATAAAATATTCAATACAAAGATTACAATGTACAAAATTTTGAGTACAAGGACAATGGACTTTTAATCGGTAAGAACTATGATCAAAGTGAAAATTACAAACTCTTATCCATATATATGTTGTCAAATTATTTATCTTAACTCTTCATAAATGTTATAATTCTAATCCTTCATATAATTCAAATTATTAAAGGATCAAATACTTATAATTATACTCAATTAGTATTCCTTGTATCAAGATAGAGAATATAATTTTTTAATACACAAGATAAACATACATTTAACCAATATACTTATCAATATGATTTTTCCAAACACACATTATAATTTGTCCATCATGCAAATTGATTACACACAAAATTATCATATCACAGATAGTTTTGTTTCAACATGTTTTTTTTTTAATCTCCATTCATCATCTCCATAGAATGTAATGTGTTATTATGAACCAAAATTTACTCAAGAATAGATCATATGAATTTTCATAACTTATTCTTGTAACTTTCTCTCTGAGAGGTCTCTTTGGTTACATTGCATTATTCATGATATTACACAATATGACTTTTATTGAACCATGACCTTTGACTCATGAACTTTTATAAACCTTATATAGTGTTTATACCCATTATTTTTTCTTGACACATTACCACCTTTAAAAACATATGATATTCCTTACAAAGGCTTGGCAAGATTAAAATTTTCAAAAGAGGTTTTTGGCAGAGAAAAGCCAAAATTCAAATTCTATTTAGATTTAGACTATCTAAAATTTTCCTTATGACTACTCAAGACTTATAACACCTAAGAGACACTTAATAGACTATATAAAGAAAAAAAGTTATTCAAATTTGGGGTCTTTATAAGATGCCCCTACATCATACTACCAAGCTAAAGAATGTTTGCCATAGGTGTTGACTTGGTATATGCTCCTATTTTATTGTAATATACCTCCTTATAGAATGTATATGCTTCTTCTTGCCTCTCATAGAGGTGAACATGTTATTGGGCCCCAAAATTAGGCATTCTCTAGTTCATCTTATTGAATGGTATACCTTCACATGCAACAAAATTGTTAAGAAAAACATAGTTCATTTCCTCTACTACTAGTTTTGAATGTGTATTCCATTCTTTCACTCCTACAAACTGATCCACTATATCCTTGTTTCCATGATGCACTTTTTCTACAACTATGTATTATTTTTAATTCATCCATTCTTATTTTTTTGTCCATTTCACCTCATATATATCATCCTTTTGGTCCTTATATGTGACATGATTGTATATATGTTGGGTTTGTTGTTGTATATCACCATCAAAACTACCCTCTATCTCCTACATATACAAGGACTACATGCTCTTTTTCAACATCTCATTTTCTTAATTTGATACTCTTATAGGATTGTCTTATGAGTCACTTGACTATCCCTCATGGGTCTACTACATATCACCTAATTCTTTATCATCTCTTTCTTGTTTAAGGCTCTCTCTCAAGAATTTGAATTTGGCTACCATTCTCTTATATGAATCCATAACTTGAAATCAATGTCAAGTGCTAGGATAAACCTATAAACAACTCATTTACATACTTGAAAAAAAATTACTTGGAAAAGGTAAAACCATCTCACCTTGGTCTACCATAATATCCTTAGGTTATTTATCTATCTTTGTATCTTCATCCTATTACACCAACTCCTTGTGACCTATAATCAATACAATAGAGTAGACACCAACAATTTTATCACCATTATTCAAAGGCAACAATGTGTGCTTGTTTCCCTTATGTTCCAAAAAGTAAGTGTTCTTCACCCCATCATGACTAGTTAACCTATTAAACTATGAAGTCCATCCTAAAAGTACATGAAAACATCCATTGGGATGATAGCACACATGGCCTGATCTTTTTAAGTACCAATCTAAAAATCCACTAAACATTATTCATTGACAAGCACATGATGACCCTTTTTAGGCCAAGAAACTTTATAAGATGTAGGATGTGTTAATATTTTGAGGCCAAGCTCACTTACCATTTCATTTGAAACCAAATTATTTGTACTTCCTGAATCTATGATCATCTTACAATATTTACCATGGGACTTACATGTTGTTCTAAAGAGTGTTTTTTATTGAGAAAGTTCTTTCTCATTTGGTGGATTAAGCAATGTCCTCCTCATCAAGAGTGACTCTCCTTCAGGGTCTTCTAGATGTGAAGTAGATCCCATAATTTCTTCCTCTATAGGCTAAACCACTTGATTTCTACTCTCACTTATATGTGTTTTTTATTAATTTCTCCTCTATACATTCCCAATATCTATGACCTACATACTTATTACATTTGAATCACTTTCATATGAATCCACTAGTCCTTCTTTCTCTAGATGTATCTCCACCTCTATAGTATGGCCTTCTACCCCTATAACCACATCTTGGTTATGTCTCATGCCTTTTTTCACTACCTTAATCTTATCCATATGTATTCCTACTTATATACTCTCCTCTTCCTTTCATTTGTTTACCTCTTCCTCTTGTATGTTGTGTGTGCCTTCTTCCAACTTTTCCTCATCTTTCAATGTTCCTTGATAAGCTTATTCTATTCTTTTCAAAGTCATAATGCTGATCTCATCTTGTATATAAAACTTAAGGCCATTTAGGTACCTTGATACCTTTTCATTAATCCTCTTCCAAGTGACTTGTTATATTATTCAAGCTATGAAATTCTTCTGTATACTCTAATTGATGAATGATCCTTTTGTCTAATATTTTTCAATCTCCTAAACAAGTGTGTGTGGTAGTCCTTGGGAATGAACTTTCCATTAATCTTCATCACCATCCTATCCCATGATTGGATCTTTGCCTTACCTCTTTTCCTTCTATCTTCCTATATTCCATCCCACCACAAAGAATCATGTCCTTTCAATCTTGTCGCTACAAATTTTACTTTCTAGGTGTTATCCACTTCTTCATAATCAAAATATTTGTGCATGGATGCTATCCAATACAAATATTCATATACATTAAGATTTACTTCATACATTAGCACATTCAAATTTGGTTTTGAGCCCATTTTCATCATGGCTTTAATCAATATTTCCTCCACTATATCTTCTCTTTCTTCCTCTTCTACTCTAGGAGCTTCTTCTTTGTCACTATCATATTTATATATAACCCTTCTTTTCTAGGATATCTCCATAGCTTACATTCTTTCCTTCATATTCCTCATATCTATGACGATATTTTCCATATTCTACTACATTCTCTAAGCTACAATTGGTTGTCTTGGTCTCTTAGCTACCATTTTATCTCCTTAGTATTCCCAATCTATCCTCTGACCAACCTTATGCTCTAAAACAAAAATTATTCAAATCTTTCTCACCTTTCAAGTGTTTAATTTTTTTATCAAAGGTCTTATTATCTAATCTTGTGCATTCACTTATCTACTACCTTAGCATTACTTATCTTGCTCATGCAACATAAATCCCACTTTTGAACCCCTCTCTCTTTTGTCTTTTCTCAAATTTATCTCTCTAGCCTTTGTCTTGTCTTATTGACCTATTTTGGTGAAAATATCATGTTCTATTTCATACACAAACACTACAAGGAAAAATAAATAGGTTTTTCACAACCCTTTTTCATGCCATCTTTTCACACAAAAACTTGGGTTGGTTCCTATTGACCAAATTTGACCTTGAAGGTCAAATTGGAACCCTTATAGGTAAAAAATTGATATTTATATGTTTTTAGAGGCCTAATATTATTTCATAGGGTGTATTATAGGTCTTTTGATGTCACTTAATGATATATTAGCCTTGATCTTAGTCATTTTAATCATTGTGTCTTTTTGAACCATTTAGGGGTCATAAATGCAAGTGGCATGTTTTTCAATGTGTCTAAGTTTATTTTTTCCTATTAAACATATGATATGCCATATTCCCTATTAGGAATGTCAGTCCCATCTAATATTTGTAGGTTATCTAACTAAAATCAAGAATCAACTGAAAAATAGGAGTTTAGTATTTATACAACCCATGAAGGAAGGTGACATGTGGGATAAGGTTGTGATATGACTCTTAATATTCCTAAAACTCATTTCCATAATTTAAATTATTTTAAAGTGCCAAATTTGAGCTAAAACCATTCTTCTCCTCCTTCATCCTTTCAGACACATAGAAGTGATCAACATGTTTATTCTTAGTATGTTAAGCTAAAGAGGTTACAAACCAAACACCTTTAGGGGGTGAAATTACACTTATATATATTAATTTCAATAATAATATTTCAATTATTTGTCAACCAAGTTTTATGAATGATCTCTACAAGTTGATTATGTTTTTTTTCTCACTATTTCTTGCACCCTATATGTTTTGTTCTATTTTAGATAGGTCCATATAATCTATTTGGTGATATTTACTCTAGGTAATTTTGGATATATTATAAAATTATATTCATTCTTAGTTTCATGTTTCATGGTGTTTTGATGAGAAAGTCATCTCATGTTGCAGGAAGGTGTTACCATGTGGGGTCTCAATCAAAGTTTTCCTTGTTTATAGAGTGTTGGTTCTATATATAGGTATCATTTAGATGGAATATGATGTTTCACATGTATAAATTCCATAATATTTCCCTCATTCCATCATTTTTTTCAACACACCATGCTTTGATCAACTTTTAGTCTTGCCACTTATAGTCAACTCCTTGCTTATTCTCACTTGCAGTCATACAAAATCATGTGTATGGAGCCAATTTAACATGATTCATGGAGGTGTGATGAGAATATTATAATTTTTAACATAATATAATAGTATTAAAATAAATTAATATCATTCAATTATCATAAAAATATAATGTGTTAATACCTCAATCACACACACAACCATATGATAGAAATGTTCACCTATAGGTGCCTATAGGAAGTGGAGACATCAAAAGTGAGATGTATGAAATCGTCCCAAGATATGATACATCATGATTTTTTATGTACATAATTTTATGAAGAGATAAATTTATTATTAATGTATTTTCCTTGGTACAAGGGTTATTCCATTGTTCACTGTCTACATACAGTGCATGTTCACTAATAGGTGACATCATAGAGCCATGAAGGTATTGGTATGGAAAGTTGGAGCATGGTAAAGAATTATTTAAAATACTATAATTTGGGTTTATCATGAAAAAAATATTTTAGGTGTCATATTTTTCAAATGGATATGTAAACCATTTTGGAAGAAGCAATGGTAGTGTTCAGGGACCTTTTCCCTAAAATGTGAAAATAGAAGTCTGAGCCCTTTTCCCAAGATCATATAACAAGGTTTTAAAGACTTATGATTCATATTTATGACCAAAAATTTCATCATATATACAATAAAATAACTATTAAAAATATTGAGGTCAAATAACTAATGGAAGGTAGAATTTTTAGGGCTTAAAGTTGCTTATTTAGATACTAAACTCAGTCAATAACATTTACATGATTTTGAGTCTTTGAGAAAATTTGTGTTCCAAGTTGATAGCCTAGAATATTACACCATGGTTGAGTGTTTCCAAAGAGTTAAAAATATTATGTATGACCTAAGGTATCATATAAGGAGTTTATAAGACTATATTTCAAGTCTTATATACACCTACAAGTGTCCCTTCATAAGAAAATGCTCACCTACAACTGAGTAAATAGACGGTAACATAAATAGGGTGTTTGGGTGATGATATATCCTATAAAAGGTGAAAAAATGGATATAATAAAGTAATAAATGGTCCTAATGGACTCTATGGAAGATTTTAGACACTTTACTCAAGCCTAAATAAACATGGTCACCTACATGTCCCCTTCTAAGACATAAAATATAGTCAAGGGTTAAAACTAAATTAAGTCATCTCATGGTGCATGTAATGGGTATGGGGAGATTTAAAATGATGAAACAGACCTATATAACACTAATTATGGCCATGATGGTCTCCATAAGCTTTTGATAATGTAAAACAAGCTTACATAGAATTTTTAAGGTCTTATGAACACCTATAACTGAGTGCCTAGCTTGATGAAAGTAAAGAGATGAAAATGATAAGGAAGAGAAACAATGTTTGAAAACATATTGTAAATTATTAATTATATGTTATTATTGTGTTTTCACAAACTCCAATACTTATTTTAATTTTATCATCTACTCTTCATTCTAGTCTAAGGGTGACAGTCTCTACAGTTGCACTAAGAAACTCATGTTGCTCAATGGGTAAGGATGAAGAATCTAAGGGAGAAGAGTGGTTTTTGGTGAGTTTTAAACTTATAGATAATTAACTTAATATGGAGAACATGTTTATGGAACCTAAGCACATGTGATTTAGTCTTGAGAAGTTATTCTTAGGTGAAAGTGAAAAATGCAAAATATGGTTTTTTTTGGACAAATTAAGTTGGTTAGGTGCCTAAATGGCTGACTATGACTTAGAAATTTATTAAAAAATTTCCTTAGGACATAATAAAACCTATAAAACATTAAATTTTCCTTAAATAGGAGGGGTATACCTCACTATTTTGTCTCAGAGGTCATCCAGTCAAGAAAATTAGAGTTTTGGCAAGACAAACAAATGAAGCCAAAATGGGTAAGAGACCTAATAGGAGGATTTTGAGACCTAATTAAAAATATTTTGAGTTTTATTGAATTTCAATGGGTGATAGGTAACACTCATACAATCTCAATCTCAAAATGGTCAAAAGTCTCCTACACACAGCTCAACCAAGTAAGCTCCCACTAAACCTAGTTAGTAAATGAGAAGAGATGAGAGGGAGTTCTTGGAGGGTGGTAGGGTGACTTGGGAATATTAATTACATAAAAATAAATATTATAAACACATCATATAATTATGAAACCCAATAATTTGTCCAAACTTATAAGAGTTGCATTTAGGCCTATCAAGCATGGTGAGACCTAGAAGCCAAATGGAAGGTCGACTTCACTTACAACCTTGGAAAAACATTAAAATGTATTAAGGAATGATTTTTAGGTCATTTAAGGTGTGTAAAAACCCATAAATATTATGGGAAACCATGAGATAGATACTTTTGTCTTAGAGATATTCCAAGCCTATAGGGAATGGAGAAACAAGCTCGATAAGGTAACTTGGAGTGCTCATCTCTCCCTTATAAATTTGCATGGGGATACAAGGAGTTTATATATGTTATAATGGTTCCTTAACATCATTATTTTGTAATTTTTTTTTAGTTATAACATCAAGTATTTATGAACAAAACTTAAGGATAAAATGGACCTAAAACCCTTGTAAACCCTTGGATAATGACCCAATTGGGAAAATGAGGATGGAGATAAATTATAATGGGATTGAATGGAAATTAAGATATATTTAGGTTTCATAGGACTCCAAAATGACCCTTCCCATTCACTTGAGGTGTTTTATACCTCTATGGATAGGGTAAAAGATTGATTTTCTTGAATATTTTGTGTATTATGTAGGTTTTAAGAGGTTTAAAGAGATGAAAAAAATTTAGGATAATTATTATGAATTTTAATAATCCATAATTTCCATTTAATTATTCATAAAAATTCCTAAGTGTGTTTACCAACTACTTCATCTCAACCAATCAGAACTGGTATAGTCAACATGGTAGTGAGAAGGGTGAAAAGCTTCAAGTAAACTAATTTTAAAGTGTGCATGATGCCTATAAGGACATGAAGTGTCTTTAAAAGTGTCATCCACTACCTTCTATGAATTTTAATGGAAAAATAATTCCTTTTTAGAAGCCAAGTGTGCAAGGTGTGTTAAACATGAGTTTCTTTGACTATAGGTAATGATGGCTCACTTCCAGAAGATTCCATATGACTAAGAATAAAACAAATGCATGGATGTTCAATAAAGAATATTGATTTTAACTTTTATATGACTTATAATAGTGTGTTTACTTTAATTATTTATCTTTATTATTGATTACTATTTTTTCCTTAGCATTTTTGTCTCATTGTCACACCTATTTGTAGCTTGAAAGATTATTTTTGAAGGCCATGTGAAGTGTTTTATGAAGTGTCAAAGTTGAGTGAGTTAGTCTATTCACTAGTGCCATTTAAGGTATATTTTCTAGTATTATTATCCTAAAAATTCATCACAACCTCATAATGAAATACTGATGTGAGAAGATTCAGATTCAGATTATATAAGTGTATGTTTAGTTAGTCTCTTGGTCTCATGTGTGACATGCAACTAGTTGGTAGTCATCAATCAATTTGGTGTATCACCATCTTTAGGATAGTTTAATTTAAATTTTCTCTCTTATTTCCCTTACAACCATAGGTGTTGTATTTATCTATAAGTGGCACTTCAAGGGAGTTATCCCTATCTAGAGATTCACCTCATTATTAGGCTACCCATAACCTAGAGGTGTTTCAATTGTGACACTTAGATGAGAAGAGCTGAGAAATCTCCTAAAAGGGTGCAAATATAAGTGATAACAATTTTTGGCATGCCCAGTGGGACTCATTATCCAATAATTTGAAAGATTTTGGTGTTGTATTTCAACACATCAGCCTTTGGAGGCATCTATCCAAGCATCAATGGTGACTCCAAAGTTACATCAGTTGGTCAAGCATCCTAGGTTTTCCTTTAAAAGATTTTCGTTAATGTTTATTTATGTTCTTGATTCCCAATGAAGTTTCATGGCTAATTTTGGTGTTGAGAATTATTTTACACAAGTTGGTAAGGTATCTCTACCTTATGGCATTACCTATCAGCCTTTGTATGATCCTTATCATCCTTTTCATGATCCTTACCAGCTCTAATATGACCCTTATCAACCTTGTCATGAGTTGTATTATTCCTATAACTAACCTTCTCAATACCTTGCTCCTTTTATTCAACCTAGTCACTTCTCAAATTAGTCCATTTACATTTTCAAGAAAATTTTCTTGGGCTGTGAAAGGTACATGATAGATCTTGGCACACAAAGGTACCATTGTCTAGATATTCCTAGTCATTTCATTCATAATGTGAGAGATGAATTAGAGCTGGTTAAAAGAGAGTGGGCACCTATTGAGAGAACCAATTTTCAAAGACATACAAGTGAAATTTTAGATGTTGGTGGCCTAATTACATCCTTAGAAGATAGGCTCAAAATTCATGAGGAGTAGCTTCACCAAGTTTATCAAACCTCATATCCACCTCCCCAAGATTTCTATCAGTCCTACTTGACCCCTACTTATGAACCCAATCAAGCTTGTCAAAGTCATATTTTCCCCAATTAGTTAGAAGAGAGTTGGAAAGACAAACCTTGTTTTTAAAAAAAATCTTGATAGGTAAATCGAGTTATCCACTAAGTACATGAAATAGTCCATCTTATCAATAAAGTAAGTGGAATCTAAGCCCTCATTTCACTCTCTAATCACATCCCCACCTCAAGAAGTGACCTCTAGATATGAAATCCCAAGTTAGAGAGAAGGTGGATTATCCAAACCCAAGGAGATCCAAAGTTTATTGAACACTTCATCCACTCCTCAGATTACACCACTATATCAAAAAGAGGCTCCTAATTCTAACATCATAATTTGGAATAAGGTAGTGGAATCATGGGGAAATAAAGAGGATTAAAGCCTTGATAAAGAGCGCGAAGTTGAGAAAGAGATTGATCTTATGCAATTCCCTCCCACCCTTCCTCAAGATACCTCTTATTTTCCATATCAGATCTCTTGTACTAATTATCCTCATCATGATGCCTATCAACTTCAAGAGAGACTTTTCCAAGAGAACCTAGCCAATAAAATTGAAGAGCTAGAGTTGAGAATGAAATTACTAAGTCAAGGTGTGGTGGAATGTTTAGAGCCAAAAGAAGATACTATGCCTAAAAACACCCTATCTAGCCTTCCTTAAGAGAGTGATCAAGATGAATTAGATGTAAATGAAGTGATTTACAAATGAAATGAATAAAACCAAGCTATTTTATCCCAAGGTCTTCCTCCCCTTCCTTAATAACTCCCAAAAGAATCCCCTATAATTCATTCTCAATATGATTTTGATTTTTATGTTCTACCTCCACCAAATAGTTCATCTTGTCCTCACCCCATCACCATTTTCCTTGATGTACATATGGTGTGGGAACCTAAATAGGATCATTTGGTTGATAATAATTCAAAACTCTTGCTTGAAGAAAACATAGCTCTTTAGTAGCCTCATTAGACTAGGTCACTTGATTACAAAATGCCTAGCTTTGAAATCACCAAGAAGGAGAAAGAAATTGATGATATTGCATTCCTTGAAAAGCATAGTCATGTTAAGATAGTTTAGATGAAACTTAAGAGCCTTTAAGAGGTCCTAAATTCTAAATAAGAGGTGATTTCTTGTGTGGAAAATTTATATTGGGTTGATATGGAAGAATGTTTTCCTTTTTCCAAATAAGGGGATATCATCATTGGTTCTCCCATCACTATATAAGATATCATAGATGAGCAAGAAAAAATATCTAATAAGCCTTGGGTTGAATTGTTTTCAATCATTGGATTAGGTTATACTCCTCTTAAAGGAGGATATGATCTAATAAAAAATGGAGAAGGCAACATTGACACTCAAGTGAGTATGCAAATAAAAATCAATTTCTCAAATATATTTTCTCAAGAGGCATATCCATTCCATGATGACATGTTCAAAATCATTAAAATGGGTTATCATCCTCTCAACCAATTAGGAGAAACTGGCCTCAATCTTCTAAGGAAAAAGAAACCACTCCTCTTGAATCAATGCCTACCAAGAAGATACAAGTTGATCATGAGATGAAGAGTGGGTAGTAGTATGAGGTATGTATATAAATTTAAGAGGAATACATTTAAATTGGAGACCTATTTAATAAGGATCTACTTGAGAACAGATCAAGTGAAGTGCCAAGGAATAGGTTTGATTTATCAAGCATCTAATCCAAAGAGAAACATGCTTGGCACTATGACTCATCCCATGAAGAAGAAGATTCAATAAAATTTCCTTTTGATCCTAAAAATTAGGTATGTTTAGTTGCTATTTTTTCATAGTTTTTTGTTTTCTGAATTCCCTAAGTGCTTTGAGCACACATGTGTGTCTTATTAGTGTGTTTGCTTTGCTTTATTTGTGTCCTTTACTTTATGTGGTTGAGGTAATTAGTTTTCTTTTCTTAGTCAAAGCCTTGTTTTCAAGTGTTAGGTCTTCTTGTTTATCTTAGACTTTATATGAGTCCCTTAGCTCATGGATAGGATAAGGCTACTAATATTTAGTATTTCAGGCATACTACCCCTATGAGTCACCAATTTATTGACCAAATTTGATCTTATAGGTCAAATTGGGACCCATATAGGTAGAAACTTGATCTTTAGATGTTTTTAAGGGTCTAATATTATGTCATAGGGTGTATTATAGGTATTTTGATGTCATTTGATGCTATATTAGCCTTGGTCTTAATCATTTTAATCTTTGTCTTCTTGAGCCATTTAGGGGTCATAAATGCAAATGACATGATTTTAAAGGTATCCAAGTGTCTCGGTTTACTTATAAACATACAAGAGGTCAGATTAACTATCAAGAATGTCAGTCACATCTAAAACTTGTAGGTTATCTAACTAAAAATCAAGAATCAACTAAAAAAAGAGGAGTTTGGCACTTGTACGGCCCATGAGGGAAGGTGACACATGGGAAAAGGTTTTGATATGAATATTAATATTCATAATACTAATTTCCATGCATTAAATTCTATATAAGTTCTAAATTCAAGCTAAAACCATTCTACTCCTACTTCACCCTTCAAGACACACATAAGTGATCAGTAGGTTTATGCTTGGTACAACTAGTTGAGGAGGTTTTAGACCCAAAAAATTTAGGGGGTGAAAATACACTTAGATAGATTTATTTAAATAATAATATTTTAATTATTGGTCAACCATGATTTATGAACCATCTCTAACAAATTGACTATGTTTTTCTACTCATTATTTCCTACACCCCATAGGTTTTGCTCTATTTTCGATAGGTCCATACGATCTAGTTGGTGATTTTGACTTTAGAGGATGTTTTATATCTTTTCAAATTATATTCATTATTTATTTCATTTTTCATGTTGTTTTTATGATAAAGTCATCTCATATTACAAGAAGGTGTCACCATGTGAGGTCTCAGTCAAATTTTTCCTTATTTATAGAATGTTGGTTCTTTTCATAGGTATTATGTAGATGGAATATGATGTTTCACATGTCTAAATTCCATAATATTTCCCTATTTATATGATTGGTTTCATCACACCATTCTTTGATCAACTTTCAGTCTTGTTACATATAATCAACTTCTTGCTTATTATCACTTGTAGTCATTGGGAATCATGTGTATGGAGCGTGCTTGGTTTTATTCATGGAGGTTTTATGAGAATATAATTATGTTTTACATACTATCATAATAGTAACATCAAGTAAGAACCTTCACTTAGCATAATAAGAGACTATGCTAATACCTTAATCACACACACAACCATATGACAGAAATGTGCACCTACAGGTGCCTACAAGAAGTGAAGACATCAAAAATGAGATGTATGAACTTGTCCCAAGATCTGAGACATCATGATGTTTCATGTAGATACTTTTATGAAGAGATAAACTAATTATGAAGCTATTTTCCTTGGTATAAGGGCCATTTCATTATTCATTGCTTGTTGATTTAACAAATTTGGGAATATTGGAGTATTATTTCTAATTTAGTTAAAGGTTCTAAGTAGTAAAATCATTAAATAAATATGAAATAATTAATCTGATAATTTGTGTAAATTATATTATAATTTTGACCTTTCTAAAAATGGTAATAAGAGGGAGAAAATAAGACTTAGCTAAAAACTAATTGATACAGCTAGGATTAAGTTTGGATAGCTATAGATGACTAGGTATTAGTGAAAAGATTCCTATGAGGGTCATGAGAGCAAATAAGATGGACATATGGGTTGGGTTTCATAAGCCACACTCAAGTTACCAATTTTCACATTTTATATGACTACATTTTCCCCCGCTCCTTTATTCTAGTGATGAAACAAAGTGAAATACTAGGATAAAGGAAAAATAAAAAGTGTACTTGAACTTACCTTCAAGGGTGAAGCTCATGAAGTTGTATGGTGTTGGGTGTGCATAGAGAGAGCACCATGTAAAGTGTAAATCTATAAAAGAAAATAAATATTAGATCAGTTCTTACTATATATGCTATATCTAAAATAAGAATGTACAAAGTTGGGTAAGAGAGAGAGAGAGAGGAAGAGAAAGGAATTAATACATCTCACTAGGTACATGAACTAATACAAAACCTATTGTGATGTTGAGTGATGTTGAGAAATGTTGAGTAATGTTGGATGATGTTGTACCAAGAGTAATATCATGAATGTAGCTGAGTGCTCAATTCCTTGAGAATGGCTCAATAATTCAAAGGATATCCCTTTGGCTCCATCATCAACCACTAATTGAAGCTACATAATCATGAATGTGTTAATCAATGTTTGGACTATATGTCTAATCCCTTTGAGTATGTGGCTCAATAATACAAAGGCTAACTAGTCCTTTGGCTCCATCATTGCCCCATGAAGTGAAGATATGAACTAATAACAGTATGAAATGTGTATTTTATGAGATGGATTCTGAATCCCATGAATGTATTGTGATCTAAAAATGTTAGCATAGATAGTCAAATGTATGCTAGAAACTAGGCCACTATGAAAGGTGGAGATTAGGATTTTATGAAAACCACTCCAAAACTGGTGCATAGGATTATATGAAATCCACTCTAAAATTTTGAAATTATGCTTATATGAAAGTCACTCCAAAATTATGCCAACCACCTACAAATGGAATAAGGAATGCAACTATTGATAATGTTTGGGTAATGCTGAACTTGGAAAGAAAAGAAAATAAATGTGCCATGCACATTACCCCCAATCACTGGTGTCTAAAACATGGATTCTAATTTATAAGTTATACCAACTATCATATATACAACTAAAATTTAGATCCATCTTATCATGCATAATCCCCTATATCTAGATTCTTTAAGCAAAAGTGTACTGAAAACTACTTATTCTAAACTAGTTTGACTGTGCAAAATTGTAGCTAAACCTACTTTTTTGCCTGCTTCTAGAAAGTCTTATTTTTCCATTATTTGGACAAGAGTTCCAAAAATAGAAACTATTGGCATTGGCACTATATTCTAATCTTGGCACTATAGTCCTGGGCCAAAGATGGTAACTATTCTAAAATTTTCACTATCTACCTGGTATGTTCTATCTAGTTTGATGTCTAGTTGTTATTTTGGGTGTTTTGAATGCTACTTTTTTTACTATTAGGATTCTAATATTTATGAAAAAACCCATATTTATTCCCCATCTTTTGAGGGTAGGAATGAAGACCCTGTAATGACTTCCCTTAGAAGAAAGATCCCTACAAATGTGTTATGTTGCAAAGATACATGATATATCAATGATAATTGACAAGATATCTCAAGATATAACATGATTTATAATGAGGATCAACAAGGGTATGCATAGATAGATATAATAATATAATATCATGTGTAATGGATTGAATGGTAATTGAAAGTCTAGTTAATTTTTAGTTGTTAGTTGGTAAGGAGGGATGGAGCATGATGTCCATCATGGCATCTAAGAAAGAAATATAATGCATGATGTGGATCATGGCATTGAAAACAATGAGGAGTAAATAAGAAAACAAATACATAAGGTAAGAATCAAGAATCATACAAAGGTGGCCAAGAGGCCAAGCAAATAAGCATACAAGGCATGTTCAAATGCCACATACACATATAATTGAAACAAGCAAGGTTGGCATGAAAGCCACAATCACATAGGATAGTACATGTAAAAGACATTGGAAAATATCCTAAGGCACACACATAAATATAAGTAAATGATATTGGAAAATGTCCTAAGTCACATATAAGAGACAAAAAAGAACTGAGAAATGTAAAAAATCTAGATACACTAAGCAAGAAAGTAAAACATGTAAATACTGTAAATACAATCACATCTAACTAATCAAATTAAGAAGTGAAAGTATACAAGACATGGAATACAAGACTATGTATATGCTAAGAAATATACAAGTGATATATAATAATGGAATGTTAATAGAGTAATCTATGTAATCATAGTAAGTAATGTAAATCAACATGATAACTAGAGTGTGTAGTGTAAGAATGAAATAACTTGGATGGTGTAGTCAAGTAGAAGATGCCCCTAAGGGTATGTCTATCGATGTGTGTCTCGAATGTAGAATTAGGATTCCCCCTTAATGGGTAGAGTGAAGTGATCAAGGATCTATAAGTCACTACACACACTCAAAGGAGATCAAGTGAAGCAGAGTAATTTAGATAAATAAACAAACAATAGCATAAAATAACAAATGTAAGTCTAGCATGATAGTAGAAATGTAAATCATGGATGATGCATACAATCAAAATATTTTTGGTATTTTTAAAAATTATTTGCATGATTTTATATTATGAAATATTTGATGTTTTTGAATTTTTTGATATATTTGAATGTTTTTGGTATTTTGATAATAAGCTATGTACAATCAACCATAAGGAAATTATGTACAAGAAAAATTGAGAAACTATGTACAAGAAATTGAAAAGAAGCTATGTATAATTAAGACTGAGATGAAATGATACTAATAGATGAATCTCATGAGTACTCCCTATCATGGTGTCATGTATCAAACAAAATAATCATGCATGATTTTGAATCATGAGGGAATGACTATGAATATGACTCTGAATATTTAGATTCATTATCAGTATCTTGTAAATCATAATAACCTATATTGTTCCACTCATCATTATCATTTTTATCTTGAACCAATGGAATACAAGTGTTGAATTTTGTTATATTTGGGAATTTTTATTTGATAAATTGTGTTTATAAATTATTTTCCTTAGGATGTTCAATAAATCCCAAACCTTGGTGACAAACATTATCAACTGCTAGAATTGGAGTAGTGATGCTTTGAGCTTGCTTGCCCAACCCTTGACATTGATAATTAAATTATTGTATATATTTTTGACCAAAACCATACTATGTTAAAAGTTGGGCCTCATTTTGGAGAGGTAGATTTACATCTTTTTCATGTTTTACATGTGCTTGTGGTACTATTTGTTGTTCTGATTTTGCTTTTTGATCTTTTTGTTGTTCTAAGTTATGCTTTAGTTACCACTTTTGTACTATTTCTAAATTTGACCCTTTCTGAATGTGTTCCTATGTCACTATAGATTTATTGAATGATTTACCTTGTATAGGGGCCTCATTAAAAATTATCTATTGCATATGTATATTCAATGTGAAACATGAATTTGTGTGATGCTCATGTATTTTATGATATGCACAATAATATTTGGATCTTCTTACTAGATGTAGATGAGGTAGTTTGATCAACTTAGATTTAGTCATTTACATTATTACCTCACTTGAACTCTTATTTTGTCTTCAAATTCTTATTGAATCACTAGTTATAGAGTTACTTTGTTTTGATTTCTTGTTTTGATATGTAACATTACTTGTAACCAATTGACTAGGTAAAGGTGCATATACATGATTGGTAATAGGATGCATTTGAGGCTTTTGAATTATAATCTGATTTTCCAATGTTGTGATCTTTGTATGTAATAGCTGATTATATGTTTGTAAATCTGAAATTAACTTGCTCATACTGATTATTTTATCCCTTAGAGTCTCACAAGTGCAAACCTTAGTTGCTTTTGATTGAACATGTAAGCACATATTTTGAAGAGTATTTCAAGAAGTTATAGGTTGAATGTATGCATTAAGAACAATAGTATGGGCTGCCTCACCTTTTATAGGGGTGTTATAATGGACCTAATTAGATGAAAAGTAGCTATCACCCTCTTGGGGGAGAGGAGGAGAAGGAAGCTATTTCCTTTGTTTAAGATATGACATTGAAACTTGACAAGTGGTTGTTAGCTTATGCAATGGATCCTCTACATATAAATCGTGTATGTGGGATAAAATGCATGTAATTGGATTTATAAGATATATAAAAATATGTTTATAAAGAGAATTCCAAATGAGATATTTCAAGAAATAGATAGATAGCATGACATTTTTCACCAATGCATAAAAAACATTGACTTGTAACATGACATTTTGAACATGTTTATCAAGATAGGGTTGAAAATTATTTTTGCATGAGAGAGAGAGAGAGAGAGAGAGAGAGAGAGAGAGAGAGAGAGAGAGAGAGAGAGAGAGAGAGAGAGAGAGAGAATATGGGATAGAAAGCATGAATTTGTGAATGAATGCATAAGAAACTTTGGCATGTGCTATGACATTTTTAATGTGTTTATCATGATAAATTTTTAATAAAATACATATGAGAGATAGGAATCAAGAGATGAAACTTCATATTAAAGACAAGTAAACTTTGCTTTGAAGGAAAGGTATCTTATTATATTTAACAATGAATTTCTTAATATCATCCCATATTATGAAAAATAAGCATGAAATGTAAAAAATGAGCCTTTGTATTAACATACGGTATACTTCATCATTCATATACATGATAGGACCAAGTATGGTCTCCTTATTATTTGTTAAAAATGCAAGAAATATTTGTAAATAAACGAGATCCATTTTTTAAATCTAATGTTAAATTTAAGGTGATACCTCAAGAAGCAAATAGGAGCTAGTACATGCAACTAGGGTTTTTATTGAAAACATTTTAAAATTACTAAGGAATTTCAAAATTTGATGAAAATTTCTAATTTAAATATGCATGTAAAAAATTAAAAAAATATTAGAAAAATATTGGGAAAACTAGGACGTAGTATGGGTAACTAGGGTTTGAAAGAAAATTATTTTAAAATTACTATGAATTTAATGCTGAATTTTTATTTTATTATGTAGGTAAAAAATTAGAAAAATATAGGGAAAATAATATGAATATATCGGGACCTAGTATGGGTAACTAGGGTTTGAAAGAAAATTATTTTAAAATTACTATGAAATTTTAAAATTTAATGCTAATTTTTTATTTTATTATGTAGGTAAAAATTAGAAAACTCTAGGAAAAATCAGAAGCAAATTTATCCTAGGGTCTCTAGGGTTTTTATGCAAGGACAAAGTAAGTCGGGTTCAATAAATGATTTAGCAATTTTGGGAATATTAGAGTTTTATTCCTATTTTAGTTAAAGTGTCTGAGTAGTAAAATTAATAAAAAATATGCAATAATTAAGCTACTGATATATGTAAATTAGATTGCAATTTTGACCTTTCTTAAAATAGTAATAAGAGGGAGAAAATAAGACTTAGCTAAAAATTGACTGATACAACTGAGACAGGGTTTGAGATTCACTGTTCAGGACTGGGACACTATCATAAAATAGGATCTAACCTTAATTTTATGATTGGACAGGAGCACCAAAAGTGGATAGCAGTGGTACCGGTGTTGTATTCCACCTATTTCACTATTGTCCAAGAGATATGAGCTTTTTGGGTTTCATTTACTATGCATGTGTGACCCTATCTATGAAGTTTTGATAGATAGAAGTCTGTACAGCTCCCTATAGAGTAGATTTTATCTTTAAACCTGATACTCCATTATGATTTAACCAATTTTGAGAAAGAGGGGGGGTTAGTGTGTGTGAGATTCACTGAATGTATATCCAAACCCCTTGTGTGGACACACTGCCTACATACCAATAATCTAAAGAGGGATCAAGCCATATGTAATTCTCCCACTTGATGTGTTTTCTACAATAGAGTGTATGGATATGCAAAATACTAAACTAGATATGCTTGAGGTGGTTAGGGACTAGTGTAAGGATTAGAATAAGCTTGTAAGTGTATTGGTTGGCTATATATAGAGAATAGGGAAGATTTATTGAGGAGTCTTTCTTGTATTCTTTCTTGCTTAGTGATATTTTCCAACCCTTTCCAAATGATTTTTGAATGGCATTTTATAGGGATCTATTGGTCATGGGTTAAATGTAATTACATCCTAAGATAAGGATGGGGAATCAAAAGAAACTAACCATTAGGACCAAAAATTCACTTGGATAAGAGAACCAAAAGTGGACAGGAGTGGAACCGACACTATATTCTACGTGTGGTGCTATTGTCTTAAGATGATGAGGCCTATGGGGATGGATTAGTCATGAAAAGAGCAGTCTGGCTAGGCTAGGATTAAGTTTGAAAGGCTACAGATGACTAGGAATTAGTTAAAAGATGCTTATGAGCATCATGAGAGAAAGTAAGAGGGAATTATGGGTTGAGTGTCACAAGCCACACTCAAGTTACAATTTTTTGCATTTTATACGACTACACCTACATACAGCTCATGTTCAACTATAGGTGACATCATAAAGCCATAAAGGTACTAGTACAGAATGTTGGAGCATGGTAAAGCCTTATTTCATATCCTAGCATATAGGTTGATCATGACAAACCTATTTGAGGTGTCAAATGGGAAAATGGAAATTTAAACCATTTTGGAAGAAGTAATGATAGTGTTCAAGGACCTTTTCCCTAAAATATGAAAATAAAGGTCTAAGCCCTTTTCTCAAGATCATATAACAAGGTTTCCAAGACTTTTGATACATCTTGATGACCAAACCTTGTAGCCTATATACAATATAAGAGATATACAAATATTGAGGGTAAATAACTAATGGAAAGCAAAATTTTGAGGTCTCAAATTTGCCTATTTATGCACTAAACTTAGTCAACAACATCTACATTGTTTTGAGTCTTTAAGCAACCTTATTTTCAAGTTGATAGCCTAGAATATGCCACCATGGTTGAGTGTTTCAAAATATTTTAAAGGAGTATTTATGACTCAATGGATCATTTAAGGATGTTATAAAATTTTATTTCAATTCTCACATATACCTACAAGTGTCCCTTCACAAGAAAATGCTCACCTGCAGATGAGTAAGCAGATAGTAAGCTAAATAAGGTGTCTGGGTGATGATTTAGCCTATACAAGGTGAAAAAATGGATCCAAGAAAGTACCAAATTGTCCTAAGGGACTCTATGGAATATTTTAGACACTATCCTCAAGCCCAAACAAAGATGGTCACCTACAGGACCCTTTCCAAGACATAAAATACAATCAAGGGTTAAAACTCAATTAAGTCATCTCATGGTGCATGTAAGGGGTATAGGAGGAGTGAAAATGATGAAACATACCTAGATCAACTTCATTAGGGCCATGATGGTTTCCATAATATCTTGACAATGTAAAACAAGCTTACATAGACTTCTTAAGATCCTATGATCAACTACAGCTGAGTGCCTAGTCTTGATGGAAGTAAAAAGATGAAAATGCTAAAGAAGAGAAAGAAGGTTTGAAAATAAATTGTAAATGATTCATGATATGTTAATAATGTGTTTTCACATACTCTAAGACTTCTTTCAAGTTTAATCTACTCTTCATACTATTCCAAGGGTGATAGTCTGTATAGTTGTACTAAGAGACTCATGTTGCTTAATGGGTAAGGATGAAGAATATAAGGGAGAAGAGTGATTTTTGGTGATTTTTAATCTTATTGAGCATGAATTAAATATTTATAACATGTTTAGATAACCTAAGCACATGGGATTTAGTCTTGAAAAGCCATTCTTAGGTGAAAGTGAAAAATGTAGAATACAAACCTTTTTGGAGGTCTTTTTTGGATAAATTGAGTTGGTTAGGTGCCTAAATGGGTGATTATAACTTAGCCATTTCATATAAATAATCACATGGGATTTATTCTTCAGAATTAATTCTTAGATGAAAGTGAAAAATGTAGAATATAGTCCTTTTTGTAGGACTTTTTTGGATAAATTAAGTTGGTTATGTGCCTAAATGGGTGATTCTAACTTAGCCATTTTGCACAAAAATTTTAGTAGAACCTAATATAACCTATAAAACCTTAAATTTTCCTTGAATATGAGGGATATGCCTCATTATTTTGTCTCAGAGGTTAGCCAGTCAGGAAAATCAATGTTTTGGCAAGATAAGCAAATGAAGCCAAAATGGGTAAGAGACTTAATAAGAGGCTTTAAAGACCTCAAGAAACATATTTTGAGGTGTATTTAAGGTTAATGGGTGATATGGAACACTAATATAAGATCATACATCTCAAAATGGTCAAAATCCTCCTACACATAGCTCAACCAAGCAAGCTCCCAATAGGCCTAGTTGGTAAATGAGAAGAAGAGATGAGAGGGAGTGTTTGGAGGGTTGTACGGTGACTTTCTAAGATTAATGACATCAAAACTAACATGATAAACACCTTTAAAAGGAGGGAACCCAAAAAGTGGTCTAAACATACAAGATTTATAGTCAAGCCTATCAAGCATGGTGAGGCTTAGAAGCCAAATGGAAGGTCAACTTCACTTAAAATAGATTGAGGCATGTTTTTTAGGTCATTTAAGGTGTTTAAAACCCCCAAAATTTTAGGAGAAACCATGATAAATCCATTTTTTGTCTCAGAGACAATTGAAGCCTATAGGGAACAAAGAAACAAGCTTGATAAGGCAACTTGGAATGCTCATATCTCCTTTGTAACTTTACATGGGTATCCAAGGAGTTTGGAGAGGTTATAAGGGGTCCCTAAAATCATGTTTGTGGAATTTTTTGGTAGTTCCAATGCTAGGACTTTCTAAACAAAGTTTAAGGACAAAATGGACCAAAACCCTTTCAAACCCTTAGATAATGACCCAATTGTAAAAATGAGGATGGAGAGAAATTATAATGGGATTTAATTTCCATGAAATTATATGGAGTTTGAAGAGGACTCTCCAATGACCCTTCCCATCAACTTTAGGTGTTTCATTCATGTACGATCAGGGTACAAGATTGCTTTTCTTGACTATTTTATGCATTATTCAAGTTTTAAAAGGTTTCAAGAGATGAAACCAAATTTAAGAGAAGTATTAAGACTTTTAATATCCCCTCATGTTAATTTCATGATTCATGAAAACTCCTAATTGTTTTTACTAGCTACTACATATTAGCCTTTCAAAACTAGCATAGTGAACATGGTAGTGAGAAGGGTGAAAAGGTTTAATTTAATTAATTTTAGGGTGTGCCTAATGCCTTTAAGGAAATGAAGGGTCTTTCCAAGTGTCATATAATTATTTTTACAATTTTTCATGAAAAACTAATGCATTTTTAGAAGCCAAGTGTGTAAGGTGTGTGAAAGAGGAGTTTCTTTAACTGTAGGTAGTGATGGCTTACTTCCAAAAGATTCTAGATGACTAGGAATGAAAATAATGCATGGATAATCATGTCTGAAACCCTTCCCTCTCATTAAAATAATTATATCTATCCTTAGTTAGTTTTATGATGTTAAAATAGAAGTGAATGATGAAGGTAGTTTCTTCATGTAGAATGAGAACTCTTATGCCACATTTCAAGAGTTTCATGACTTGGGGTACTTGTGCTTCATAAATTTACATGATCAATTTAAAATTCCATTATCATGCACATGTAACTCATTTTATCAACTTGAAAAGTGTCCTTGTGACCTTTGGACTTCTCTCATCTCTTCTCTCTCCTAGGTTCTATAATAACTAGCCATTTTGGCCTTTGTAAATTATGCTGCACTTGAGTATGGAAAATCCATACTCATTTTCATACCATGGATCAATAAATAATATTAATATTACCTCTTCTATTATTTTTCATAGTGTTTTTACTTGAATTATTGATCTTACTTAGTGATGACTATTGTTTCCTTAGCATTTTTGTCTCATTCTCACATCTATTTACAGCTTGAAAGCTTCTTCTTGTAGGTCATGTGATGTGTTCTATGAAGTGTCAAGGTTTAGTGAGTTAGTATATTCACTAGTTACATGTAAGTCCTCTTGTCTATTACTCCTAGCCTAAACATTCATCATAACCTAATAATGAAATACTAATGTGAGAAGATTCATATTAGAGAAGTGTATGATTAATTAGTCTCTTGGTCTCATGTGTGACATGCGAATAGTTAGTATTCATCAATAAATTTGGTGTACCACTACCTTTAGGATAATTTACTTTCATTTTTATCTCTCTTTTCCCTTAAAAACATAGGTGTATTAGTGATTTATAAGTGGTACATCAAGGGAGCTAACCCTATCTAGAGATTCACCTCATTATCAAGCTACCCACAACCTAGAGGTGTTTCAATTATTCCACTTGCATGAAGAGATCTGATACATCTACTTAAAGAGTGAAAATCCAAGTGATAATAATTCCTTTTCAAAATCTTATACCCCTAAGCTTACCTGACACTCTAATTAGCCCTCTAAATACACAAAGCTTTAAGGTTTGACCATTATGGAGACACTTTGACTAAACCAAAACTATATTTGACCACCTTTTTGGCCAATATTTATTTTTAATCAATTTTAGACCTCAAATATTCACCTAAGTTCAACTTTATTCTTAGCCTCTTTCTTAGTAGGTCTCTTAGGCTAGTTGACTACCTATAGGGTAGTATAGTATGAAATATTAATAATATAGGTATGAAACAAATTTATTCAATTAATATACCATAATACACATTATATTACAAAATTTTATGAATTTTAAATGGTTAAAAATCTTCCTATGGTCAAAACCCTAAAAGTTAGGGTTTGAAGTAACTGTCTAGGCTGAGACTATAAATAATTAATTATAATAGTTAACCAAAGGCTTCAAGAAAATATAATGGTTGGAATATGTTTGTAATAAAATATTACAACTTTTTCATTCGATTTTTAAGTTTTCATAACCCTTAGGCATGCACAAATAAGAAAAACTTGGTCCTTTCATACTATATTCTACCATTTTGAAATAAGGGTATGCAAGGTTTCTAGGTTTTTCAACATAAAAGGACTCTATAAACCACTATAGGTTTACCACCAAATTATATAACTATTATACACCCTTATTTATCACCTTTTTAATCTAAGATAGATTCAATACAAAGATTACAATGTAAAAAATTCTAAGTTTAAGGATTGTGGACTTGCAATGGGAAAGAACTATGATCAAAGTGAAACCTAAAAACTCTTATCCATCTATATGTTCAAATAATATTGATCTAAAATATTCATAAATTTTCCATTTATAATACTTCATTTAATTCAAATGAGGAAATGATTAAATACTCATATTGTTCCTTGAACAAAGTTTTGTGAGTGCATTTCATGTTTGATAGACTTGTCTATCTCCTGAAATTGACTTACTTGCTACTCAATTTATATTCCATGTATCAAGTAAGAAAATATATTTTGCTATTACATAATATCAACATAAAATCAAACAATATACTCACCATTACAAGTTTTTGAAACAAACATTATACTTTTTCCATCATGCAAATTGATTACACACATAATTCTCATATCACAAACAGTCTTGTTTCAACAAGTTTTTTAATTTTTAATCTCCATTAATCATATCCATCAAGTTAAATGTGTGATTAAAAAACAAAAATTACTCAATAATAACTCTTATAAAGGTTCATAACTAATTCTTGTAACTTTCCCTCTAAGAGGTCTCTTTGGTTACATTGCATTATTCATGATTTTACACAATATGACCTTTATGAAACTCTGACCTTTGACTCATGAACTTTTATAAACCCTATATAGTGTTTAAACCACTCAGACATGTTTTTTTGACACCTTACCACCTTTATGTACATATTATATTCATTATAAAGGATTTTTAAGATTCAAATTTTCAAAAAAGGTTTTTGGCATGAAAAGCCAAAATTCAAATTCTATGTAACTTTGGACTACCTAAAATCCACCTTATGACTACTCAAGACTTATAACACCTAAGAGACACTTAATAGACTACCTAAATACAAAATTGAGTAAAATTTAGGGTCCTTATAGGATACCCCTACATCAGCCAATAAGTCCCCTTACTAAAGATTCTAAAAATATATAATATTTTAATTAAAGTAAAATTATGGAAGCCATCATGACCTAAACAGTGTCACAAATTGCTCCCAAGTGGTGGTGGTTGAGTCGAGGTTCATATTGAGCTTCCTGTTTGACCACCATGTTTTTACTTCACCAATAAGCTGATAAGATCCCTAGATTTATTTTGTTACTTTAGAGGAATTATGAATATCAAAATATTTCTCTATCTCTTATAGCCAATCTTCATCTCTATCTCCCAATATAGTTCCATTGAACTTGGGTGGATTTACCTTTTTCATGTCTTGTGATAAATCTATAGCTACTCAATCTCTTTCATCCTATGTCACTTCCTCATGTCTCTAATCTTGAGGATGTTCTTTCTCAGTTAGATTTTATTTATGTTCTTCCTAAGTATT